>MU392653.1:0-145919 GCA_022578505.1 Nemania abortiva
AAAATATTTTTTTTTTTTTTTTTTTTTTTTTTTTTTTTTTTTTTTTTTTATTTAGTTATACTATTATACTTTTTTTTTATTTTAGCAATTATTTTTGTAGTATGTAGCACTTATAAAAGGTTTAAGCTAGGTATAATTAGTTTAAAAAACTTTTAAAAGCTTAAAAATAAAAATTTGCTAGTTTATAGCTAGTTAGTAAATAGCTATAGCTTATATTTAGCAAGCTAAATAGTTATAAAGGCGTTATTAACCTTTTGTAGCAGTTTTTATTGCTAGTACTTTTAATATTTAGCAACCCTTTTTTTAACTGACTTATACTAAGCTATTATGTTACTAGGGCTATATTATTATATGTTATATTGTAGTTTTTGCTATTTAGCTAGTAGGGTGCTGTTTGCTAGCAGCTGTAGTATAGCTTTATAATATTATGTGCGGGTTAGTTTATTATTTGGTAGTAGTTATGCTGCAGCTGTAGGGCATAAAAAGAACAAGCTACTTTTTTAATTTTAAAAGGTTAGCTATTATGCTATTAAAAATTAATTAAAAAATTAATTTTAAAGGAGATTAAACTTTTAATTTTATAGAATATAAAAAAATAGTTTAACTATTTAACTAAGTGGTTTTTATAAAACTATTTAAAATATAAAGTTTTTTTTTTTTAAATAGTTTAAAAATTATTATTTATTTTATTAAAAAATAATAAAATAAATATTTATTTTAAACTAAATAATTTTTATAATATTATATATTTATTAATATTATTAATAATAGTTTTATTTAATAATAGTTTTTATTAAAATATATTTTTATTTAAAATAATATAAAGCTATAATTTTAAAAAAATAAAGCTATTTTTAAAACTATATTTAAATATATATATTATAAATATTTTTATTTTAATAGTTTAATAATAATAATATATATTTATTACTATTATATATTTATTAAAAAAAATATTTAATTTTTATATTTATTTAAATTTTAAAGTTTTTTAATTAAGTTTACTTATAGCTAAAAAAAATATTAATAATAGCTTAATAATTATATAATAGCTTTATTATATAACAAATAACTATACTACTTATATATATAAATAATACTAAAAATATAAAAAACTTATATAGCTTAGTAATACCTAGCCCCACTAGGTATATAAACATACTAAAAAAACCTATTTATAAGTACACAGTAACTAAAAAAACTTCCTTAAAAAGTACATAGTTATCCCATAATACAAAAATACAACCTATTTTCTCCTCCACTATTGTTGCCACTGTGACCACCGGTTCGCAGTAATGTATGGTAAGCACCGTTTATATCATAGCGTAGGTTTGTGTTGCCGGTTTAAATAATACAACGATAAATAGTTGTAGTTATGTTGTATTACTTCTATCCATGCTACCTAGGTAGCTTGACCTACCTCCTTGGCAGGTAGGTATTGCAAAGCAGCCCCCACTTCTGCGATTTGCTATATTATTCTGCTAATTAAAGACCTACGATATTAGTCTCGAAACAGTATGCGGCTCCGGATTCCGCTGCGCTTGACAACACCGCCGATTTCAACCTGACTTTTGTCACGCAGAATCCAGTTCAACCTCAACGAACTCAGTGTTAACAATGTATCCGCCTCTTGGGCTTCCCGAGGGCGCGGGACATAAACGCTCACTGTCATCGGCCTGAAGTTTCGGACCTTTGTCGCCCTTGGCAATGTTCCTCAAATCCAGCGTGACTTAGCTTGGGACAGTGTATTCGAACCCTCGTCGAGGCTAAAAGAGGCTCGTGGGGGCTTCTACTCGGGCGATAGCGTATCGTTTATCTCCTTATCGATCTTTCTCAAGGCGTCCTCCACCGCACGTCTACCGACCATTTCATTGACTGCGATCGCCACATGGGTCCGCACCGCATCATTGTTGCCGCTGGCACCTATCTCCGTGAATCGGTAGGTGCCATCGCAGGGCCAGACCCCAGACCCCACGAAGCGGCGCTGTGCGTCCGGTTTTGAGGTGAGGGCATCGAAACATTTCCCCAGAGCGACTAGCTTCTAGGTACCCAGATATTTCCGAAGGCCTTCATCTATTCTCTTCGGAGACTAATTTGAGTGTGAGCAGAGGCTTAAGGGTAAATAGATATGGAAGATCTGGGTAATATGTGGACGATTTCTGCTACCATATTTTGGCGCTCGACTATATCTCCCAACGGGCAAGCCAGCAGTGGAACTGCTGAGGATTGTGACCTCGTTGCTGATTCTAAAGCTAGCTTATTGTATAACGATTGGTTATTTTGGGTATAACTTCGGGAAGACCCTACGCGAGGGCAAAGGGCGGGTTTTTAGTAAAGCATAATCTCGCGGTCCTCGGCTGGCAGAAGTACTCCCCCCATGGCGCCTACTCGGAGCGGGATATCTGGGTAGCTAATGGGTTGAAGTCGCTTGAGATAGATAGCGGGAAGGCGATATTGGACATCAGCTACTGCTGCTACGCCCAGCTACTCCCAATGTCTTCGTGTGCTACATAGGCTCCTTCGATGGCCCCCTTATTCTAGGATGACTCAAGTTTCTTATAGTCCTTACATATCGTGTGATATTTTTGACTCATTAGCTAATGTAGCTAAGATGCAATGTTCACAGGAGGTTGGCGGCTTGCCTTGCTAGCCTAAATGTGTGTTGAAATACGTGCAATGATCCATGGATGACTTAAGGCAATGGCGGCATATTCGTGTTGACGTGAAAAATAAGATAGTAGAATTAGCGCACACGCCTGTTGTTCGAATCGAGTGATTAACTAAAATCTACTAAGCAATGGGAACATGCGTTTATTCAACAGGCAGCATAGGCACGGCGGCTTGATAGATGATAGAGAGAAATTGGCTTAACCAACATGGAACACAGTAATAACAGTAATAGCATAATAAGTGAAACGTCCTGATCTCCATGAGTAGCCCTATACCACATCCACAGTTGGTGGAGAAAAGACATAATTCATCAACCATATCTGAGACAAGGGAATAATCATACTCGTTCAAAACCCTCCCAGAAACAATGCCCAACCAATCCAGGACTACATTTGTACCAGAGATTTATAGCAGGAAGAAGGGACCTGCCAGAAAGGCCAGGCCCGCGCCCACTAGCAAGGATCTACCTAGAGCTCCTAGAGTTGCCGCGGCACCGCTCACGACAGGAGGCTTGCCCCATGTGCTGTTGTTGGCCATGCCACATCCCTTACCGCCTTCACATCCGCCGCCGTTTCCAGTGCTATAAGCACTTCCGCTGCCGCTGCCGCTGCCGCTGCCACTGCCGCTGCCACTGCCGCTGCCAGTACCATAACCATTTCCACTACCGCTTCCGCACCCGGGCCCACTGCAACTACCGGTTCCATAACCACTCCCACTTCCGCTGCCACTACCGGTTTCATAACCGCTTCCCTGGCTCGCCGGTGGGACGGCTCCTTTGGTGGGTGCGACAGGGTAACCAGCCGGGTAAGCGCCGGGATGACCCATAGGGTAACCCTTGGGGGGTGCCGGGGCCGGTGTGGCCGTGATAGTAGCAGTGACACCATTTCCATGGATGTGGTAAGACGGCTTGCCCCAGCCTGTAGGCTGCGCGCCGGGACAGGTGATCTCGATTTCCTTCTCGGGGCAGGAGTGGCAGTTGACGGTGGTGACGACGAATCCCGGTGGGATGGTTGGAGTGACGTAGTTGGCCTTGTCACCCGTGCAGGTCTCCGTAACGGTGTAGGTGGCCATCCATTGGCCAGTCTCGCAGGCGGCGGGGAGGACGGTCTCGTAGACAGTAGTGTAGAGAGTGTGGACCGGCGGAGGGGGAGGGGGAGGGCAGTGCGAGACAGCCGGGTAGGTAATGTTGGTCATGTTGGCGATGGACATTTTGAAGGACGTATTATTGATTTTTGAAGATTGCTAGAAGCGAGTGTAGGGAAATGAGCGTGTGCTATTGCTAGTTTCAAAAAGGAGTGTGGTGGCCAAGAGGCTCTGAAGGAATGACTGTGGTGGGCTGAATATTGGTTGACTGGTGATGGCGATGGTGAACTCTTGTCGAAAGCGGCCGGCGTAGTACACCATCTTTATACTAGAGATGGACGACAGTGTCACTACCGCGCAACCACCAAGTGGCCAGCCACTCTGAGTATCTAGGGCATAGCAGCAAGTGATCCATAACAAACCAGCTTGGCAGGTGAGTGTTTTGGGGTCGAGTGATGGCGGGAATGATGCGGTGATTATGAGGCATTCCTCGCTGATAACGAGAGGGTGTCTCTAGCTCGAGCTGTGATGTGATGCGATGGTTCATTGCCCGATCCCATGGACCACACGAGACATGACTAAGACCTACCATGCTTTGTGTCCTAGACAGCATTCTGGTCTCCATCAACAAATCTACTACTACTAATGAGCAACGACTTGACTACGCGCCATACACACACACCAATTGCCCGTTTGTTCGGGCTTCGACCATCTTGAAGACGGAGGCATGTATGCGAGACGCATATGCAGTCTCTCGCCTGTCTCATGCCCAGCATATTGGTTAAAGATAGGTGTGTTCACAGACCATGCATACTGCTGTATTACAACGGCTCGACGGCCTGACGAGAGAAGATAGATTACGATACCTGAACCTGGACAGAGCTGGTTTTCATTTCTTCGTGTAGATAGTACTCACTCAATGACACTCATAAGCCCATAGGCTGCCACAGCAGACTTTCGATATTAATCCGGAAGCCCCAGCCCAGTACTCCCGTTCCACATTTGCACATGCGAAACCAGACAAATTTACTACTATTGCGCGCACTGATGGCATGTTTCCTTTCAAATCGACATCTCCCGTCCACAGTCCGAAGACGAGCGGGAGACTTCCTAGTAAGGAGATTCTTCTCCAGAGTGAATTCCCATGTAGGGAATGGCAACTTGTCACTGTAAGAATGTCGAGGTGACAGTCGTGGCGACTCTGTTAATACTTTTTGATCTGAAGAAGGAAAAAGAGAAGAAGCAAGACAGAAATGCGGGAGCCGCCATCGCGTTTTATGGAATTTTTTTTTTTCGTGAAGTGGGGCTCCTGCGAAATTTGGCTAGCTAACACGGACAACTGCTCGCCAGCTGTGGAGAGAGCAGCCCCCCGTCACGGGTACCTAGGTACTTAGCTTGGCTGCTTTCCGGGACCCATATAATTCCGCGGCTCTAGACGGAACATCTTCAAACTCTCGCCATCGTCGAATAGAACAGAACATGCCAGCGGACGAGTACGCGTCGGCCGGAACCGGCGGTGCCCTCAAGCTGAAGGGCTCGAAGATCCAAAAGTCCAAGAAGAAGAAGAGTAAGAGCAAGGATAAAGACAAGGCGGCGAATCTCGAGCGGTCCCTGTCCACTAAAGCCGGCGGAGAGGAGCGAGATGATAGCAACAAAGAGCAAGAGCAAGAGCCCGAGTCTGAACCCGAATACAAGACCGAGGCGGAACGGCGACATGAAGAGGCGACAAAGAAGAAGGTAAGACGGCACGGGCACTTCCTTGAGTAGTTAGGCGAGCGAGGCGCGCTGACTGGAAATACGATAGATGCAACGAATGCTCGAGGACCCGGCCCTTGCATTAGAAGTCCGAAAGACGCATAAAGAAAGAGTAGAGAGCCTGAACACATATCTGTCCAAGCTGAGCGAGCACCACGACATGCCCAAGATCGGCCCTGGATAAGAGGCCCGGCATGACAATCAGGCGCGGACTTATGCAATAAATGAACAACAAACCACCATCTGCCACCTCTTAAGGCCCGGGCGCCTGTGGCCTTGGACCCGTAACATGTGTCTGGCTAATGTTTTGGAATGCGATGATGACTCTCGAGGTTTGCACACTGATACGCCGCGATCTTGAAACGGAAGCGAGGTACGAAATACCGTTTCAAACCCCAAGAAGTCGACCAGCATCAGAACCATCCCCCGACAAACCTTCTAGTACGTTTCCAACTCACTAACATCATGTAATAACAACGAGCGGTCATGGTTAGGTCTATATACTCGGAGTCTAGATATATTTCAATGCGAGTGCGTTCCCGCGTAGTCAGGGTGGCGTAAAGTAAACATAGACCAATTTTGCGTTTTTGTATCATATTGTGTACTCGCAGAGAAAGGATCTTCGTAGAGGAGTGCTGATTTATTGTTGTTCGCCTAATCTAAAATGCCCTAGTCTGTCTATTATTGCTTTGCCGCTTGAATTTTATATACTCTATTTCGGTGTTCGTAATCTCGTTAAAAGAACGCAACTATATCATCCGCCAGTTTATTTGATATGCTCGGTGCCCTTGATGTCCAATGTTAAATGCCTCTGCTGATCCCGTTCAGTCCATCCCTAAGAGAATCACTCTCTCAATGTAGCCAATATGCTCGTACAATAATTGTTGATATCCGCCGGGAAATTAGTGCGTCGTATGCGCCGCCTTCTACTACCAATTAAGTTTTATCATACCAACACACGAGCCGGATTTTGCGGTTGAAGTGTATAACTACCACCATTGATTAAGCTAGCATGACGCCGCCAACTAGGAAGCCAGCGAGAATTTCGATTCCAACTCCTCTCACAGCTGAAGCTGCTGATCCGGTCTGTAGATTACCGTCGGCGCTTGTTGTTGTGCTTGCGGCTCCTTCGCTAGCCCCCGGCGTTATAACGGTAACTTGCGTAACCGTCGTCACGGCACCTCCCGGGAGTGTCGACGTAAAGGTCGACGTCATTGACGTTGGCGTGGGGGTAGTTGATGTCGAGAAAGTGGAGGCTAATCGATGTTAGAATGTAGCAGGTAAGGATGGGTCTGGGTAGCTGAAAGGTTGATCCGGGTTGGACGGGGATTAAGCACAGCGAATACTTGATAGCGGGCATGCGTTTAGGACCTGAGCCCAAGGAAAAGGTATGGACTGGAGACGGAGATCCGAATCGGTTCATTCTATTACAACCTTCACACCACCGCAATACTAAAGTGAAACTTCTTCTTTCATGGAAATAGGCTAACTTACAATCGGAGGAGTCTATATCGCTAGTGGACTCCGAGGTAGGCACCGACGACGAGGACGAGGTAGGTTCAGTAGTTTCGGTAGTCTCGGTAGTATCGGCTGTTGAAGTGGTAGGAGTGGCGGTAGAAGTTGACGTGGTGGTTGTAGTTGATGGCGATGGCGATGGCGATGACGACGGCGATGATGTTGTGGTAGCTTGAGACGTAGTCGTCGTTTCCGTCGGGGTTTGCTCTGTCGACGTCGATTCATTGGTCGTTGTCGATGGTGTATCCGAGGTGCTAGTGGACTCAGTAGAACTGATTGAGCTGTCCGAGGTGGTTGTGTCATTTGCAGACGTTGCCTGTCGAACAGCTAAGTGGACAAGGTGAACCGCCTCTACGGCACGGCGGTCCGGGCTGCTGGCGCCACCATCCTTGAAAGTATCTGGAACGTACTCATGCAGCAGCTGGTGTAGAGCCTGAGGCGAGACGGCGCTCAACAGACGAGAGAAAATTGATCCATCCTGGTCCCGCTTTACAACATTGCCGACACTCTCAACACGCAAAGAGTCCCCTCGCTTGGGCCTCGCCCCGAAGTAGGCTGCATCCGTGAGGGCAATTGTAAAAGAGGCATAGACCAAGAAGGTGCAGAGTAGTGTCCGGATGGCTAGCATTGTGCTGGCACTCCTCGGTCTATCAATAGTATTACTCGGCCGGATAAGTCTCTTCGGCAACAGTTGTCCTCTCGCAAACAGGAGGGAGTGTCACTTAGGGGTCGGTTCGGTCGTTCCACACAGAGTTGGGCGTGGCGGCGAGACGACAAGACAAACCGGAAGAAAGTGTGTGCACAGGAAGTGGTTGGTAGCTGACTTGCCCGCCTATGATATATATATGCGTATACCTTGGGTATGTACCTCTGGATATAAACAGACGGGCAGTGTAGGACGGCTAGTGAGGGGATTGGGTACCACCACACTGCGGTTCGGCTAGGCTAGCGAAGCTTCAATGAGCCGGGATGGACCTTGATTCGAGCCGCATTTTATGTTTTGATACGCTACCGGCTGAGTGGGTGTGCCAGATCAGCAAACACTGTACGGCACTGTACGCTACGATTGGTATTTATGTACAGAATAAGTAAGTAAATAAGTACGCAAGCTTTTAGTAGGTACATATGTAGCGTATCCTGATTGATCTCATTGACGATGTGCGTAAGAGAAGGTCAGGATGACGTAGCTATAGTTTAAGTAGTGCCTATCTACATAGTACATCCTACCTACTGTAAGTACATGCGGCATACATATGAGGAGACTGCTACACGGTGTTAGACTCTTTGTATAGTATAACGTCCAGAACAAAGACACACGTATGATAGTGTTAAGAGCTCTGAAGCCTAAGTTTCGAAGCAAAAACCCACTTAACCTACATAACAACATACTTAGCTATCTACTCAGCTACTAGGTAGGTGGCTGGCTCTTACGGCGTACATATTGACGAAATATAGTGGGCTGACTATCTACCTAACATGTTTATCTATATATAGTATAGTACATTTGATATATGTAGGACTGCACAGTGTGCTGTGTAAACAAGGATGCCACACACGACCGGCGTATTTTTTTGGTATTCCTCGTGTTCCAGAAGTTCGATGATATCAGTTGGGCTGATGAGAGAGAAAGCATAAGAAAGACCCGGTCAGAACCCGGTAAAGCCGGCAGATAACCAGTGTCTATGGTATATAGTGTATATACACTGTCCCTGAGTACATGGGCAGCTGATTCGGTGGGCAAGTGGATGCGTATAACTAGGGTATGAGGTTTTTGAAGATAGCTGGTTCAGAGCAAGTGCTGTTTCGACTCTTTTTCTTAATCATGTCTCAAAGATTGGAGGTAACAAAAAATAGCCTTCCGTGTGCAGAAAGGCTTGGCGGGTTGGTGAAAGAGGATCTGCCAGGCATACAGCATACCTAGCTTAGCTTACCCGGATGAACGACATTTGTGCTAGCGCATTTATTGGACCCGCGAGTCACGGCATGACTTTCTTGGCTCTCTCCGATGTGCTCAGAATACGAGGTTTACGTCGTCATTCATAACCTGACGGGGTGCTCAAATAGCTCGCTCGTTTCTGTCGTGCTTTCTTTAAGCGTTTGCAAAACTTGTATGCACTGTTGGTTGACACAGCAAAATAGATGGGGTAGTTTTGGTTGTCTAATGTTATAAGCCTTCTTTACTCGTAATTAATCATCGTCTTAACCTTTGTACGTGACCTAACGTAAATATTGGGTTGCCTAAAAGCTACCTAGGTAGGTATCTACCTATCATAGACAAACATCATGCGAGCTTTTCATCTCCTCGTTTGCCACTGCCATACTGGCGACGTGGCATGGTTGCCCCTATGCCTGGGGTTTAACAAGATCATACTAAGTTGGTCAAATTGAGAATCATAGCAAAGGTACTCTACTAGGTAGATAGGAGGTCTTGCGCGTCCCTCATGTACCCAAGTACCTACTTTAGGTGCGCTCATAAAGAAAACATGTCTGTCTCACTAGGAGACAGGTTTGCCATCAGTCAGCTTGTTGCTGTGAAGGGCGCTGCAGACCAAAATTCACGTTGCGCAATACTTGTAGGTAGATACAACTTGGCAATGCCTGTTATCGATAAACTCAAACAGGCAAGGTCAACATTAGGCTAGTATCCTGTTTAGGTCTAATTTACACTTTAAATACACCGTAGATACCTACTGGTAGGTCATCAAGTACCTAAGATGTCCACATGAGTACGTAATAGTGCAGGTATGTACACGTACCTGCCTACAGTTGGCCTCTAGATACGTACCTCCCGTAACTTACCTACCTAGGTAGTACCTATGTATGGCCGACCCGGATGATGGTACAGCAGTTCACGAGATTAACCTCGCGAAACACATGTGATCTTAACTTCAAGTTGCGCAAACATTCTGAGAGTCCAATGTAACACGCTCCCTTTCCCAACTACCTGCGCAACCAACTCCCAACATCCCATGGCCGAGACCATGCCCATATTCGAGTTTTAAGCGTTTATCTCTCATGACACCAAACATACTACAGTGAGACCAATTGGTCCCCCGACATGCCTGACCATATTGGCTCTTCAACTGTCGCCTGCAATGATGACGTCCTGACCAGTCCCGATCACAACGGCTTGAGGCTGCTCTCGCGGTCTCCCCATCCATACCATCGCCAAACCTCGGAGCTGCTTGAACCCTCCAGCAGTTATGCCATCCGGCAAAGCCCCCCACTCACTGATAGCGGTACCGAAGCCGATGATGAACACTTCCTCAAGGGCTTGCCGGCCCCGAGGAGGCTACACAAAGGCTTGCGCGGACGGAACGACGTCTCGTCCGGCACTTCCACTCCCTTTCTTGCACCCCCCACGCTCCTCGACGAAGAAGCCAGACGGCCCTCTTCCAGCGCAAGGAAGGACACGTGGAATCAAACCTCTTCAACGGCCGTAGACAAGTGGAGGCGGAAGAGAACAAGGGAAGTGGCTCGTCGGTCCACCGAACTGCTCATTGTTTGCGTCTTGGGCCTATTCGTATGCTCTAACGCGCAGGTGCGACCTGTCTTGCAAAGGTCCAGTCGTGGTAATAACCCTCTTTCTATGCTGTGCGGCAGTGTCTCGGCAAGAAGGGAAGAACGGCTAATTGATGAATATTCATGTAGAACTCCGTTATGCCGGAAGTATGGTAATAGCTTTGATCATCCTATACCCACTACGGCTACTACTTTGGGCCTACTGGCATCGAAAGCCCTCGAAAATATTACCCATCACGGTGCCCTCGTCGTTCGATCCAGCACCCCTTTTCTACCCGCCGATTATAACACTCTTAGTTTCGTCCCTGATCGCTGTTGACAACTCGGCCATACTACTCCCCAACATTATCCTCGCCCTGTGCTCCCTGCCCCGAGCCCTGATCCCTACAGTGTCTTCAAATAGCCAGGATGTGAGCCCGCTCCACTGGGTATTGACATCTGTGCCTTTGGCCATGTCCCGTATTCCAAGCGACCTTGTAACTGCACGGGAAGCCGACGAGAGGATGGATGCATTGCCGACAGCTCTTTCGCCTGAAGCGGTAATCCTCCTTTATCCTTTACATTGCAACCTCCTTCGCGTCTTGCACGCTCTAACAACAACCAGCCTTCTCACAGCTGAGCTACAGCTGCTTTCTATTGGCTTGATTAATATCCTTCTGTTATCCTCCTCGCCGCAAATCAATATTCTGAAAGCAATGCTCTGGGTGGGTGGGCTTGATATCCTGGTGTCCTGTAGTAAACCAATTCAATGGGGGATATCACTCGCTCGTGTACCCAAATGGCGCTTTAAGCGCCCGCCAAGTCCTGTGAAACAAAAACCTGGGTTCCTCTCGACATTGATGTCGTGGCGAAGAATGAGGCACGACCTGTTTCACTCGCCCTTGGATAGCTCCTCCTGCAGCTCGTGCGAGGCCATTGACGACGCAGATGACACGGATGACCCCAATACACAAGTATCGAGGGGGCTCGGGCGGGTGCGCCCCTCTAATACAGGCAGCACTTTGTCTATCCGGGATTTCGACGTGACTTCCTTCTCGGGCATTGATGACGCCCATGCAGGGGGAAAAGAAACTGTAAAAGTTCGTAGACACACCTTGCCAACGACGAGCAGGCAACGAAAACGGCATACTCATACACCATCCGGCCGAAAAAAACGATCGGCATCCATTTCCATTAAGGCTTTCGTCTCGCTTACTTATGCACAAGCGATAATCCGGAAATGGGTCTATGCATCATATGTTTACGCCTGCATCATCGGTGCCATATTCGTGCCCTTTCCCACCATTGGCGTCAAGGAGGTGGTCGCGCGGGAATCGTTACATGGTGACGAGCCAGTAGGCTGGGCCTTGGGTTATTTATTTGGAGACATCCAGTGGTTCAGATGGCAGGTGGTCAGCCGCAACCTTGGGTGGTGGATCCGCTTACCACTTAGGTTATCTCAAGACACAGGACAGGCGGTAGAGCATGGATGGGTTGAACGCTTGAGGGCCTCTTTCGGCGAGGCGAACACTCGCCTACTACTCAGTGCCTACTGCCTGGTCATCATCGCTGCTGGGCTCACTATAGTCTTTAGGCTTTCTCCTATCTGTGAGGTGGATACGCGTCGAAAAGTCTTCCATTTCATGATGGTAGCCATGTTCCTCCCGACGACTTACATTGACCCGTGCTTTGTAGCACTAGCGCTTTCCATCGTCCTCGCTGCTTTTCTCCTTCTCGATCTATTACGAGCAAGCCAACTGCCTCCTCTCTCCAAACCTCTTGCCTTCTTTCTAGCCCCTTACGTCGATGGGCGAGATCTCAGGGGCCCTGTTGTCATCTCGCATATTTTCCTACTAATTGGGTGTGCGATTCCTCTCTGGCTCTCTCTTGGGTCACTTCCCAGGACTGACTACGGCCATCTGGAAGGTTGGAGTATACCTACTCGAGAGATTGCCATGGTATCCGGCGTTGTGTGTGTGGGTTTAGGCGATGCAGCTGCTTCGCTGATTGGACGGCGTTATGGGCATCGCAAGTGGCTGTGGGGCGGGGGGAAGAGCCTCGAAGGCAGCGCTGCTTTTGCCTCTGCCGTGTTCCTAGGTCTCACTGCCGCTCACATGTGGTTGCGCTTGGGTGGATGGACCGCCACAAACCAACATGTCGATACCTGGCAGACCACGATGCAGAAGACAGGTGCCTGTGCCGGCATGGCCAGTCTCACAGAGGCCGTTCTCACTGGGGGGAATGACAACGTCATCGTGCCTATAGTCCTATGGGCCTGTGTGAAAAGTCTAGGCGTTTAAGGTGAAACCAAACCCCCCCCCCCCCCAAAAAAAAAAAAAAAAAAGGGTTGAACTGGGTGGGCGGCAGTAGTCATGAGATATAGCATTGGAAGGGAAAGGGCACGAACTCCGGTCCTCGCATCACTCGGCGTCACGGTGGGAAATAGAAAAGGGGCATTTTATCTGACCGCTCAGGGATTTGCGGCACACACGGTTCTTGTTTCTTGCGAAGCGAATGTGTTTTATACGGAGCCTTTTTCTCATTTTCGAATCATCACGGTAGCCTTAGACTTGTTGTCTGTCAAGATAGATAGATGAGATGAGATGAAATGGGCGTAGGATTTAGTGATCTGAGACGAGATGTATACCCACATAACAACGTTAGTCGACATATGACGACTACTTCTGCTCTGCTTAAAGACTTTGATTAAGTGATGAGTTTCCGTGTGGCTAGTAAAAGGCCTTTCGTCTACTCATTTGTTATGCATATAGTATGCGAGTCTACCCACGAGTTCGGAGTTCGGTTTAGCATCTTTTCGATTTGTGTTTGACTACCAATCTTATAAATTACCACCGGAACTTGGAGTCTATAGCGGGATCATCTACAACAAGATACTCGCATATGGACTTCATGTTAATGAACCACCTGAGCCACTTTCCTTGTTTTCTGCGTTTTGGCCTAAACAATGCCTTGCTATCTATAGGACTGCTACAATATATGTTGTGCGTACAAGCCACTTTACAATACTTGAGACTCTATAGGTCTATGGTAACACGAGATTTCAAGTCTTTTCAATAGTGGTGCGCGCACCAATCTCGCACTAGTTAGAGGATGGCTCGCCGATTTTCTGGCTCTGAACCAGGCCGTGCTCTCTCTTAGTTCCCATGACCTTGCTCGTTCCAAAAATCTAGAGGGACTACGAGCTAGCCCATATCGTGACGTGCTATGCATACAGCGATGAGGCGCTCTTTATTATATACCTATCCTCTAACTATTCTACATGTTTAGGTTTGTTTATAACATCCATAGGCCCAAGTTAACCAACCACGTCACCAGGCTTAAGATTCTTACTACTCCTGTAATCAAACTGAACAGGAACCTACCTCGGAGTAACAGTAGAGTAGTATTGGGACGTGTGGATAGGTAGCCATCGCAGATTCTTTGGTCTAGGTAGGTAGAAGAGGCATTTTGACATGACGCAGACGTTTTCGTTTTCGTGTTGGTGTTAGTGCAGATACGACGGGTACGGTTGAAACACTGGACAGCTGGTGAGGGGATGTGGCAAGCAGGGTTAGCCCTGATACCTCTAGAGCCATCGTTCTACAGCAGAAAAAAGGGGAGGGGCGTGGAGAAGATGTCAGTTGGCTGGATACTTGTAGACTATTATGCGCCTCACATGGCCCTCACATCATGCCGACTTTGAAAACCAGGAGGCCGGGATCGGGATCAAGCTTGTGTTGCTTGACCTATTTAATCAATAAGAACTCTGAGAGGCAACCTATTGAGCGGAATTTGACAATGGCGTGGGTATGACATAACAACTATGGCACTTATTGTAGAGGGTTCTTCTGTGAGTATATATGGATCTATCATCTAGGTATGTACCACTACAGTAGAGGTAGGTAGGTAGGTAGGTACTGGTCACGCTAAGTTAGAATATCCTAACCAGGGATAGCAATAAACTAAAACACATGAAATACAACAAAAGGGAGCCCACAAGTAAAAGACATATATGCAATGTTATCACCAATGTTGTGAGAGCGGCACATCCCTCCCTGTAATCAGTAATCAGGCCGTTTAGACTGACCTATCGACCACTTACTTACTTAAGTATCTACCGACATACAGTTGCCTCAGGTAAGTAGATACGCCATGTACCTACCCGGTTGCCTGCATAGTTATACATGTGTTACAGTATCTAGTATACATCTGTAGATAGAAAGGCGTACCTAGAGGACGGCAGAGAAACAGGACCTTGCGCAGTACTTGAGTAAGGTACCTACTTACTGTAACAGTGCAACGTAACTACTGTACCTACAGCATACTCCGCAGCGCAGGGTGGAAGAGTGGCGGAGTTCAGCCATGATGATTAAGTCCTGCAGAGGCGCAAAAGCGTAGCAAAGCGGCGGCGGATCCTGATTCACCCGAGTTCTAGACTAGGTAGGTACTACCATATGTAATCAAGAAGGGCGAGCCCTTTCCCACCCCTCAACATCTGGGCATTTAGGTATGCACCGGCGCTTTTGCTTAAACACGATGAGTAATGACTCGGATACCGCTCGAATTCTCGGCCGACTAGGTGTCCGCGCCCTACAGCACCTACTCTATCTCCCTACATACGCAACATACTCCCTCCCTATTCACACCTATCTATGCAGTCTCGGGTATCTTGTTGCGTTTGATCCATTCATTGATCCATCCAGCCTTCAAGCTGTCCCGCAATGTGATCAGTACGACCGTGCTATAACTACTACCGAGTGCAGAAAGTGACTCGAAGCGCACGTGTGGGTGAGTCAATTTATAATACAAACCTATCACTTGCCTAGCATCGCATTTCCGATTCCCGCATCTACTTACAGACAGATACTCACTCACTTACTACCGGAAGCATACACACACTCTCCCCCCCTCCACTCCTAGTCTATTCAAGGTACCAACGCGGAAAGAATACCTACCTAGGTACTTTAGTAGGTAGTGGAAACAACAGAACAGAATTGAACAATAGGCGCGTCAAAGAAAGACATGTGATAGACGCCTTAGTAGGTATACACTCCGCTTAGACACAGAGTGCAGCTATCTATACCTACATGCGCACGCTGGAGGCATTGGTTGACACATGTACATGCGGCTAGCAGGGCTCCTTACCTAAACTAACCTTACTGCAGCGTCTGTCACCTATCTACCTACCTCACTAAACCCTATAAACCCTATACCTACACCTCTACCTACCTAGGTACCTAGGTATCTTCCTAGATCCAGGTACCTACATAAAGTCAGCCTTCCTTGTCCAAGGCACTTCATACATCATTGTCATATCTTTTCATATGGTATTGCGACGTCCCGCGCGCGCTGACGCACGTCGATTTCAGGGAGCTTCTTCTTCTTCCATTAGATCCCCCACCCCGGTTACCAGAGTTACGTGACTTCGTGATTTAGGCAGCCACTCCAATGTTTGAGGTCTGAGGTAAACAATCTACCTACCTGCCCACTGCCACCCCTCCATACCTACCTAAGGTAGCCGCCCCATCTAGCGGTACCTGCGCGGTTGCTGCTAGCTACGTTGAAGCGTCTGCTGGCTTGATGTTTCCGTCGCGACGCTCGCCTGGGTTTGTCTACGCATACTTATCTATGCTTGCGCCCCGGGCCAACATCTTTATCACCGACCTACGCGCCCCCACCTAAAAGCCTTCCCTGCCCGTCGCCCGCCGCCCGCCCGTTCGTGTCTGCCATTGAGATGGCTTCTACACCGGGGAAGACGCCGAGAATCCTCGCATGTGTGCTGGTGAGGCCCACTGCATTTGCCGCCTCCCTGTGCTCTCAAACTACTGATGTTGTTTACTCATAAAGTTCTCACGATAGTGCCAAAACCGCAAGATTAAATGTGATCGCCACAGTCCCTGTTCGAACTGCGGTTAGAAAATCCCCTCTGTTGCTGTTGTTTTGCTCGTAGGAACCAACCAACTAACTTCTGTGCTGCGATCGTGTAGTCAAGGTCAGTTCATGTGACAACTGTCCAGGACTTCACTAAACTGCGCTGCCCAGGCAAATGTTCCGTGCACCCCGAGTACTCCGGCGCCTCCGCGCAAGCGTAGAAGGCCGAATCAGGATCTGCAACAGAGACTTGCGCGCTGCGAGGAGCTGCTTTCCGAGTACACAACAAACCCACGCACCCCCCCCAAGGACCCCCCGGATCGCGATGAGCCCTGGAGACCCATCGGCAAGTTGGTTATCGACGATGATGGTACCAAGTTCACCGACAGCCATCTCTGGCACACTGTGCATAACGAAGTGAGTCCGGCCTGCTGGTATCCATGAAGCCATGTGTGTTCTGCTTACTCATGTCTAAGAAAACTCATGAGAATCGTGGGCTCTTATGTCAATGCTAATTTCATTTTAGATCTCTGCTATGCGTGAAATTTTAGAGGACGATGAGACGATAGAGGATTATTGTACCCCCTCGGACACTCGCACCCCCGAGCACAATACGAGTTTGGTGTTGGTAGAAGGCATCGACGGCAATGCCGAAGAATACCGGCCGTCTCCAGCCCACGCCTTTCGCCTATGGCAGACATTTATTGAGAAAGTGAACCCCTTGACCAAAGTTATCCACATACCCTCAGTACAGCCTAAGTTGGTAGAAGCCACTACAAACCCGGGCTCCATTCCGAAGAATGTCGAGGCACTACTATTCTCCATCTACGCCGTGGCTATTGCTGCCATGGACGAAAGGGAGTGTCAGCAACAACTAGGGTGTGGGAAGGAGGAAGCCTACCAGCGCTTTTCTACAGGTTGCCGAATTGCCCTGATGCGGATTGGTATTTTAAACACGTATGATCTAGTGGTCTTACAGGCCATGCTGTTGTATTTTGTAAGTTTCTTGGAGTTGTTATATTGTATTCGTGTTAACAACCCTAGTTCTCGCTTTCCGGCCGTGTTGACCGCCACGCTGCCTGGATCCTTAACGGTGTCGCTGTAAGGATAGCCCAAAAGATGGGACTTCACAGAGACGGCGAGCAGCTGGGGCTTCCACCTTTCGAAACCGAGATGCGGAGAAGGATATGGTGGCAAATCATCCTAATCGATACTGTCTACGCTCTTATGTCGGGCCTCGGTCAGTCCCTTCTCCCACGGTCATGGGATACCAAAAAACCAAGCAACATTCACGACGCGGATTTATACCCCACGATGACTACTCTTCAGCCGAGGAACGGCCCGACGGATATGATTTATTGCTTAGTCTGCTACGAGGTTGCCATGATGATAATAGATACCCCAAATCTAGAAGCAGTCGTTCTAGGCAACGAGGTAAGTAAAATACGAGTCCCTATTCCTCCTTCCCAAAAGCAAGAATTAAGCAACGGGAAAATCTATCATTCCGTTTCCCTACGTATTCCCGGAGACTCTAGAAAAATCCTTACTGCAGACTGTAATAGTCAGTCCTAATCGGTGACCAGATCGGATCGTCAGAGGCAGCCCCTCCTGAGGTAGTAGAAAAGGCACGACGACGCATCCACCAACTTGACCAGACCATCGCCAATATTCTAGATAACTACTGCGATCCTTCTATGGGCCCTATACACGAGCTAGCAGCAAATATGCGGCATCTGCTCATTGGTAAATGCCGGGAACTTATTTGCCCAGCAAAAGACCAACCTGAGGTATGTACAGCCCGTTAAATGGTTTGTTTGTGTAGGCGTCTTGAGGTCTTGACAACCTCATTCGAGGTTGGGCGTAGCAACGCTTAGCGTAGCTAGCTTCAAGGCCCGGCCTCCTATTGGTTACTTACCGTATACACTATCGAAATTCGGTTGCGGTGCTAATCCGAATGTGATGCAGTGGGGCACTGAAATCTGTACTCCTGGTGACAACCTATTCAAGATTTCGGTCGTTAGTCTGGAGATGGACGTAGAATTGTACCGTATGGCACAGTCTCAGGGGCAATATTTATGGTTTAGTATGTGGAGACTCGATCGTGATCGTAAGAGTAATGGATAGATGGCTAACACGGCGCAATAGTGCTCACCCAGTTTCAGGTCGAGATGATAATATACATGGCTGGTCAACTAAGTGAGCGCACCACGGGAAGCCTTGTCGACAGGGCATGGGCTGTCGTCGAACAGCACTATGGATTCCACGAGGGGTTGATTATGATATCGTCTAAGACGAACCTAGCCCTTGCGGTCCTCGTGGTTCGAGGCTGGAAGGCGCGGGAGGCAGCATTGCGGGAAGCTACAGGATCGGTGCCGACGACGCCAGAATACATTGTGAAGCTCCGGGCGCTGGTGCCATCGACTCAAGCCAAACACACGCAAGTAGACCAAGTGGTGGAGGCGGCGAGCGTCAACGCAACAACGAACAGGTCGACACAACCGGGCATAGGCATGCCGTGGGACCAGATGCTTGGGTTTGACGTAGGGACCTTGGATTGGGATATGTTTACGGGGACCGGGGAAAATCTGGCTGTCAATCCGGCGGGCTACGGAATGGGGTTCGCGGGTCACCAACAAAACCACTCCTGGATGTAGTGAACATGGAAGCGGTATTTAGGATCGGCGAAAGAAGAAATCGCTACTCGCATTGGGCTCTTCCGTGTGCTTGATTAATGATGGCAGCTGCAGCTATTAATAATGTCATGATGCTACTTGGGAAGAATCATAAATCTATAATCAATATCGATGTACGCGCGTGGCAGAGGAACATTCACGCGTTTCGATACCTACCTATGTATATGTACTGGTGCCGAGTGGGCATTCAAGATATGTACCTACCTTATGTACTTATGTCCCGATAGAGCAGGGGTCGGTAGGGATATATGACTGTGCGGCACTAGCTACCTAATGTAGTATAATCGCAAAACCCCCGATTAGTCAATGGCTACTGTGTCTCAGCTCGGACCCGAGATCTCGTGACGTGACCGAAACAGAGACTAAATCTCCGTGTTTCTGTGTTGTAGAATTTTTTTTTATCTTCAACGTCTGATATTGTTCCAGGCCGATGTTAAATAATTTTGCTTAGCGTTACCTAATTCAATATAGGTGAATGCCCGCCCAATACCTACATGGATGCCTGATCTCTTATTACTTACTTATTCACTTTCTTTCTTTCTTTCTTTCTTTCTTTCTGCTTTCTATCACCGTGCCGTACAGTAAATACGAGACAAAAAGTATAATAAGCACCCCGCCAACTATGCAGGCGCTGCCGCACTTGTATTGGAGGATGTGGGATGTGGGATGTAGAAAGGCCGCGCGGGTGCATTGATGATGCCGCGGTGGGCACCGAGCATGGGCTGGGCGTGGGCTGGGCGTGGGTCCTGTTCGCCTGCTCAGAGCGGGATGTTAACGGACCCGAAGACCGGCTACCCTCGATGTCACCGCACCGCACTCACCCAATCGGCGAACTAACGTTTGAAGTGCCGCGTTCCTGATGGAGAATTGCCTGTCGCCAACACGCAACCCAACAGGAGGATGGGAAGGGGCACTGATGACCCAACCCCTGCACCCGGTGCTCACTACTAGGTAACTCCTGCGCGGTGTGACTAACTTGCTTAGCCCTGGACTTTGGGAAATATTGTCCCAATACTGGAAAGGAACAAATTTTTATTTTGGTCTCTATCTGCACAGTATCCGTAAGTAAGAACTCTCTAAGAAATTGCTTGATTATTCTTACTAGGTGGGTTACGGATAGGTGTATGGGGCCTAGTATAAATAATAATACCTTGGCACCACCACCACCACCACCATGATGACCACCATCTCCATCTTCACCATCTTCACCTCTCGCTCTCTGAATTAATTCTATCTGCATCGCAGTGTGTTCCGGACTTCGTACTCGGCTTATATCTATATCCAGCAGTTCGTTCGCTCATTGATGCTTTATTGATTCTTGATTCTTGATTCGTTCATTCATTCACTGCTATATACTACATCTGCCTATTACACGACTTGATATCACACAACCCCAGGAAGTATTAGTGGCAGGTATAATATACCGTTGGTAAAGGGGGGAGAAGAGAGCAACCATGTTTAGCCGGGCCAAGAAGCAAGACCCGGCACCAGGTGCAGTGCCGGATAGCGCTATCAGCACGCTAGAGAAGAGCCAAGACAACAACAACAACGACAACGACAATGACGACAATAATAACAACAGCGAGGACAAGGAAAACACCACGGCGGAGCTCACCACAGCCCAGACGACCACGTCCACCAAGACGAACTATGAGTACCCGACGGGGCTGCGTCTCGCGCTCGTTCTGTCGTCGGTTTACATATCCATCTTCCTCGTCTCTCTCGACCGGCTGATCGTCACGACGGCCATCCCCGCGATTACGAACGAATTCGACTCATTACCGGATGTTGGATGGTATGGAGCTGCTTATTTGTGTGAGTAATTCTCGGGGTTATTTCTTCTTGTTTCGGTTGCATCAAACCAGAAGCTTTCCTTCTTAGGCCAATATAGTGTCTAGAAGCTTCCGAAGTCCTCATAAACCCACTCGAAATGACGATAACTGACTCCGAGCGTTCTACCTAGTGACATCGTCTGCCTTCCAGCTGCTGTTTGGCAAACTGTACAGCTTCTACCCCATTCGTGCTGTCTATGCCATCTCCGTCATCCTATTCGAGGTTGGGTCCGCGTTGTGCGGCGCCGCCCCGAATTCTGTGGCCTTCATCATTGGTAGGGCGATTCAGGGCGTTGGTTCTGCCGGTATCTTTGCAGGCGGCATCGTCGTGATTGTCTATGCCGTGCCCCTGCACAAGCGGCCCTTCTACCAGGGTATGGCCGGCGCCGTCTTCGGGATAAGTAGTATACTTGGTCCGCTAGTTGGTGGTGCTTTTACTTCTAACGTCACTTGGCGCTGGTGCTTTTACATCAACCTCCCCTTCGGAGGCGTAGCTTTGGCAATAATCATACTCCTGTTGCGCATTCCGGATCGGGACGAGACAAAGCTGTCCACCAAAGCCAAGCTCTCCCAGCTGGACGCCGCTGGTACTATCGCCCTCGTTCCCGCCGTCGTGTCCCTTCTCCTTGCGTTGGAGTGGGGTGGCCTCGAGTACCCTGTACGTCTCTTTCCCTTCCCTTCCCTTCCCTTCCCTTCCCAAGTGCTTATAGGCAACGTCAACTAACTTTATAACCTCGGAAAGTGGAATGATCGTCGTGTCATAGCCTTGTTGACCCTCGCCGGTGTCCTGGGTATCGCATTTATTCTAGTTCAAATCTACCTACCGAAGACCGCCACGATCCCGCCGCGCATCTTTAAGCAACGGTCCATTCTAGCCGGGTTCTGGGCCACCATTGTTCTTGGGTCCCAGATGATCATCTTTAGTTCGTCGCTTTCCGGGTTTCCCCTAAATTACCTGCCTTGCACTAACCTGGTCGTTTAGTTTATTTCCTCCCCATCTGGTTCCAAGCTATCCAGGGCGTTTCGGCCGTTAATTCAGGGATACGGTTACTCCCCACGACATTGAGCCTCGTCGTCGCCTCCATCTCGAACGGAATCTTCGTTACCAAAATCGGCTACTACACCCCGACGTAAGTATCCTACGCTATCTACGATCGATTTTTCCTAACAGGGCTTTTTCATAGAATGCTCGTCGGTACAGCCATATGCACCGTCGGTGCTGGTTTGCTCACAACCCTTCAAGTTGACACGAGTATGGCGAAATGGATTGGCTATCAGGTGGTTTATGGGGTATGTGACTGATTACCTATCGATCCTCACTTAGCAGCGAGTTTCAAACACTCGTAGTTAGGCTCTATAAATACTGTTCACAATGTGGGAATTATGGATATGCTAATGGCGCTGATCGATATAGTTCGGCCAAGGCCTCTGCTTTCAAGCTCCGAATCTAGCAGCGCAAACCGTCCTTCCCAAGAAGGACGTTTCCATCGGCGTATCGCTTATGTTCTTCAGCCAGATTCTCGGCGGCGCCATCTTTGTTTCCGTTGGCCAAAATGTACTAAACAACCAACTTCTAGAAAGATTAGCCGGCGTACCAGGATTCTCCCCCGCCTTAGTTGCGGCAGGTGGTGCAACCACCTTGATTGATTCGTTTCCTATCGAGTACCGCCACGACGTCTTGTCGGCTTACAACGAGTCCCTGCGGACCGTTTTCCGGGTTGGCCTGATATTGGCTGCCATATCCGTCCTTGGTGCCGTCAGCATGGAGTGGAGGAGTGTAAAGAAGGACAAGCAAGGCGCCAAGACCGCGGATGTCGAGACAGGTGCCGCAGAGACCACCGAAAGCAAGTCGGACGGTGAAACACTTGCAGCCGGATCTACGCACCAACCAGACGAGAAACTAGGTTCTACTTCGAACGATGCTGTTGAAAAACGAGCCGATTGATTCTACGAGGTCGTTACCCAAGATACGACCACATACGCTGCTTCCCAGCAGCAGCATAATTTAATTTAATCCCGGAGCTGTTAAATACACATGCGCAAAGGCATGATATATAAGCATAGGTTGGCGTTCAGGTTGTCAGCATCAACGTATACCCAAGTCGTTTGATATTAGTATCATAGACCCCCCTCAGCTAAAATAATCGAATTACTTAGATGTCATGTATTTACACAGTTGCATATAGCAAACATAAAAACGCGAATTAACAACCTCCACCCAGAATAATTGCAATTTTCTGGATACGTACTTGGGATTAGAAGTTTCCTGTTTAAAAGGATCCTTGAGTGCCTGGAGATGCAGGCAGCAGAAGATGCATTCATTCACTTTGTTCTGTAGCTACGGCACTAGCACAACTAGATAGGTCCAATTTAATATCTAGGTAGAAATACATTTCCTCACGCAAGGTCAACCGGTATTCAAACCTGTGAATCAACCGAACCCCTTATCCGGTCTACCCAAATACTGTAATATGGTACGAGTCATAGCTCGTTAGCCCTACCCAGTACTCTACCCACGACTCTCTTCAGTATTAACAACGGGGCAGACTAACAGTGGAGAGATCAACATTAAGTAGACCATGATCTACATATGACGCGGAGACACAACCACTAAGGTCAACTAACTCAACTCCTAAAGGTAGGTTATATGCTGTGGCTAGATAGACTACCTCCTATTTCGATTTTACAAGGCAAAGCTAGCTAGCTGTTCTTCTCGCGCGCAAGCCTGCTATGACGCATCAATTACCCGCAATAGCAAAGCCTGTCTTACTCCCAAACATACCAGCTCTTCATCACGACGTCCTTAACCGAGACAAGCACAGTAGGAGTGCCGACCGGTGTTTGAAGAAATAGAGGAACATACAGGCTTGGCGCAGCTCCTCCAGACAACGTCTCGAGTATCGCGAGTTTCTCACACATGTAAGCACCACTAATAAATTGATCCGGGATGTCGAACAAAGCTAAGCGAATTCAAGTCACACGTTGGTCTACCGCGCCTATAAGTTCTGTCGATTTCTCCCGTTTCTCTTGCTCGTTTTACAGCAACAAAGACCTCACCTCGAGACGCCAACACTACCGGAGAGACTTTAGCCACATATGAGCATTAGCCATTGCGATAAGGAATGCCCGAGTAACCTCCTCGCATCAATCGACCCCTCTCAACATACTCTATTGTCCAACTCGCTCGATTTCTCTTTCCCATACCCCACGAAACGTAGCAGATATGGACTATCCACAAACAAAAGTCCACTACGACAGCGACTGGACGCCAATGTACGTCATCCTGGCCGCGATACCAGCCATCTTCGTAACTGTAGCCGTGTTCTCGAAATGGGTAGATCGGGTGAGGGCGAAGAGAGAACACCACTACGAGACTGCGAGGTGATCCGCATCCTTCTCTCCTTTTCTCGTAGAGAAGCTCTTGACTAGGCGATGGATATGAATATCATCCTTTGTTCCTTAGAAAGACATATATATGCCTGTGGGTCGCACAAATATAGACAAGAGTTGAGGCACACGAGGGTTCCGAGCATGGCCCGAATTTCGTATTGAGTTGTTCGCGAGTTCAATCCTAGTTTCAGACGCGGATATCCGACACCAGTTAAAAGTCCCTGTTTTCCTCATGTCCCTAGGACCACTAACAAGGCAAGAAATGAAAGAGAAAAGGGTGTGAACTAGTAGACCATTGATTACCAGCCGTAAATCCGAAACGCCTGCTCCCATTCTCGAGTAACACAAAAGATGTCCGATGCGGTTGCACTATCGGCCTTCTATACAATAATGATGAAACAAGTATATACACCTAGTAGTTTGAGCCATGTTCAAACGCCCAGAACCACCAAGGGAGAATTCAAGTTGCAACCGGCCAGCCTATAAGGGATCCTTTCGTATTGGGTGGCCGCAGCTAAGTGACGCCCTCCGGTTCTTCCGTCGAATGGCAACTCAGAGACCAACCGCACGGAGTCAACCCGCGCCCCAGGAGTCGTCATGCTTCTATGCCGCAAGAAACGATCTCCGATAAGCAACGACAATCGTGCAACCGTTCACCGCTGGTCATCCTTGGGCTGCCATATGCGTGCACCCAAAGATTTGCTGATGCCGAAGCCCACGCCCACAGCCACGCCGACTATGAAGAGCAAGAGAGCGATTTTGACTACAATTCGAGTCCGCTTGCTCAGTCGAGCCAAGCATTGGCAGGATCGGTTTTTCCGCTCAGCAGCGAGGGCCTTCTCCCTCCAATGAGCTTGACCGGGCCACACGCTACTATCTGAGTGGAGTCGATTGCTGTTCATAGACGCCTCTCTGAGATGTTCTGAGGACTCGGTATGTTTCATGCCCTCCGTATCGGTATCGAAACCCGTCTCCGTATTTGCGGACGTTGGCGTTATTGGTGTCAAATGTCCGTAGCCTTCGAAGTCCCCATCCAAATGTCTCTCGTCGGTAGAGGAGCCGCTCGATTTCGAGTTGAGCTCCTTCGTGGATACTGTCAGCTGTGCAGCCTTGGGCAACGTTTTATCGTCGGAGGCTGCCATGGTCGCTTGATCCGCGGCAAAGGGAGTGAGGAGCGCAGACAGGGAAGTGTAGTCCGGGATTGAACCGAGTCGAGGCGCCGATGAGCTAGATAAGAGATATGCGAGCGAGTGGTCGGTGTCTTCCTGAATTATGAGACAAGAAGTCGTGGAGGCGCGGGGTTGTGTTGAGAGCAACAATGGGCCAGAAAAAGCAAAGCCTATAAACCAAGACAATTAGTATAGGAGCTATGGTACACGCAACTAAAGTGGGTGTCGAGAGTATGGCAAGAGGAGCAAGGGAGTAAGGAAGAGAGCGAGTCCGAGCTCACCAGGAGATCTTGGAGTCACACCCTACAAGGACCCGGCCGAAGGAGCCGCGAGTTGTCGAGTGCTGCTGCAGATATGTAGAGCAAGAAGTCTATATCTATATGCGACAAACAAGAGGTAGGCACAATTGTGCCGCGGTCTATTCGTCTGTCTAGAAAACGTGGACAGTCTATCACAGAGGCGCTTTGAGAATGGAAAGCGCCCGTGAACAGAGACTAGACTAATGGAACGCTGGCAAGAGAAATCGAGAATGCAATTGCACTCCTCCACTTGACGTAATGATATGCAATGACTTCTTGTCCGAGGTCGAGGCAGAAGTCGAGGCTATCTATCCCAGAGTTAGCTCAGCCGGCGGACACCCTTCCAGAAAGAGACGGCGCGAACGGGGGGATGGATCAGCTGAAGGCAACATGACAATACCTATTGAGCCAACGTTGACTTATGTAGCTATAAAGGTGCATAATCAGGAAAACTTAAAGATACGAGGCGACTCACCCGATATGATACGAGTAACACGTACACACACAGAGAGGTGCCCAGAGAGGTACCTAGGCAAGTGAACGGTCGGCACTTTGCGATGCACCTTCAAGTCAATTGTCTGAGTACGCGTACGCCCGGATTCGCCATAGAGCTATTGTTCATGGCAACTCAAGACGACAGAAAGACATCTCAACAGAAGGGGCAGGAAATGAGAAGCTTGGTTCCGGACCAGCACATCGCACGTCTTGACTATTTAGCCAAGAGATCAGAAACGGGAACTCCCCTCCCCCCCAGTGCCAGCTGCGTGGACAATGTGCTAAGATCACTAAGTAAGTACCTGGGTATGCTGTAGATAGAGCTTAAGTTGCTTAGTTGCTTGGCTGCAGTAGCGGGTCGCAGGTTTTACAGGGGATCTACAGGGGATGGCAAGCCACAGTGGAGAGCTCTAAAGCATGGTCCGTTATCATTGAAGCAATCAGAGCCCAGAAGCTCGGTGGGACTCTACCGGAAGAGGCAATGCCCCTAAAAGTGACCCTCTAAGAAGAATATTAAGTAAGTTATAGTTACATCTACACGACTATGTACCTACCTCCTATAGGTAAGTACACTATACACCAGTACCTACTGTAGGTAGTTATCTAGCAGTAGTGCTGTAAGAGGTAATACTACCAGGTACATATATGTAGGCAGGCTACCTCATACGATCCTTAACCAAGCCGTGAACACCAGAACCGCATGATTAAGATAGCAGCCTAGACTTAGTTAGTAGGTATCTGTCAGGTGCTTCGCATTACGCAGAGTTAAGCGGCTATTCAGGGTATGCTCGAAACTCTCCACTCCCCGACCTCTGACTCTGCAAATGCAAAACCACCCAAGCCCCAGTGCTTTGTGATCACCTCACTCCACATTACACTGCACTATCTCATCTCACACCTGATGGATTGTTACAACTTGGTAAAATTACCTTCGACGTTGTTTGCTATCTAGGATGTTCCATGAAAGTTGCACCGGTAATCCGTTCACCAAGTGCCCCTCGAGCTTTTCGATCCGGCAGATGCCACGAGTTGTTACTATTAGCTGGCTACCTAGGTAGAAGGACCATCGATCCTAAGCTAAGTTCACCAGTTCCCAAGTACTTTAGGGTACACCTACTACACCACCCCTACCGATGAGGACGTAGGTAGACATACGATAATAAGATTAATTGGCACTGCAGAGCCCCCCTAAACTTCCCAGGTGGCCTCCGTCGGAAATGCTATTTTTCTTTCGACCAATTTACGCTAGTTCCGGCCACTTGTTTCTCTCCCCGGACGGTACCCGGGCATCTCATCAGCACAGGCGCACAGAGGATTCAGTGGGCAAATTACGTAGATCTAGACTGCCCAGCTAGCCACCTCAAGGCATGTCAACATTCCCCACGCATTCATCAGGACTAATGTGCCCACATATGGATTGTCCACCTGGGTAACTGTATACAGATTGTAAACAGATTTCAGCAAATGATATCGATCTCGAGGATGCACATCACAATGTGCGAGGTGCGCTCGTGTAGACAGTCCTCCCATCCCATAATTACTACAATACCGGAATGCAAGGTTGTTCTTTTGATTGGGACCATCAAGGCGGGGCAAATCGTCAGTCCGCTCATGCATGTATACCTACATACAAACAGTATAAAATGTAACTATTCAATTTTTCGAAGCCTAGCAAGACAACCACCGTGGTATTTCTCTACATAGTAACCCCTCATTAAGTCTTGCGCCTCATAGCAGAGATCGATGCTTGAAACGCACATGGATCATATGTATAGGGATTTATAGATAGGATAAGGTTACCGTTCTCATCAGTTTATGCGGTGTTGTTGTTGTTCAAACTACCAGCACCTTTATTTATTGTATATAAATATACCAACTTTGAAGGTGTTGTCAGTGGACACAGATACATGTAGGTAGGTACTATGGAAGGCTGTTCATTGCTCCTTAGGTATGTTCCTCTCTCTTCCCTTGAGTAAACACACCGATGGGCAGGTTCTTTGGTTTGATCTCTGGGGGTAGCATCCGGTCCATTGGCTTGGGGCCCCCAGGTATGCCACAGATTATTTGTACACGTAAAAGTTGAGGTAGCTCTGTTAGGGCGGCCGGCTCTATTTGACTATAATAAGGCCGCAAGTTAGTCCGATGAAGGTTACCGAAGGTGAACATAGCTGCTACCTACCTGTGTACCTACCTTTTGGTGATGGGTTTCTGCATTTCAAGGCAGGTGTGCGATATTAAGCAACCCGCAAAAGGGCTGAGACGAGGCAGTGGCAATTGCTCTCGTTGTCCTAGTTGTTATTGCCACAAAGATTTAAAACTTGGAAGGGACGCATGTGTGGGATACTCTTTCCTAGCCATCCGCAATTCCCAGCACCAGTCAATACATGTTCACCTACCTCTTACTTAGACCCCAGTCAGGTGCCTGTCACACTTCGTATCAAACTTGTCCTCGCACCAAATCCGAGTCTTGTACAATACTCGCGTCTTAGAAGGGCTACCAGAATTGCCACCTCGCCAGTCCTCTTTTACCTTTCCATCACCAGAGAGTTGTGCTGTGGAGTTCACCAATTCGTCCGTTGCAATGATGATTTCCAAGATTGCAGTAATAGTCTCTCTGGCAGCCATTGGAAGTCCACGCCTTGTTTCTTCCGGTGCTGACCAGGCCAACAATGCTGCAGTCTTCCCCCATGTGCTTGGGAAAAGAGACGCCTACACATGCTATGGTGTATGCCCCCAACTACCCAGGCCTGCATGTTCTTACATACAACAATGCTAATGTGCGAGTAGAAAGATGCGAACATCATGGACTGCCAAGCCGCACTGGATCAACTCCAGACGTTCGGAGACCAAGACTTTGAAGTCTATTCGGGCATCTGTCTGAACTGGTCCCGGGACACCTGCAACGTCCGGTTCTGTGCCCAGCCCTATGTCACAAAGACCGTCAACCGTACCGCCTCGTGGATTTATGAATGGGCAAACAATTCTCTCATGGGTTGTGTTCGGGCGGGACAGTATTCTCTCATGGGTGACTCTCTCAATCTCAATGGCAACGGGGGCACGTACCGCCTACATATCGAGAACGCAACGCCAAGCCATGGTGAAGGCAGAGATTCCCAAGGACCCCATAGTGGATCCACTTGGGCCATTGACAAGAGTTGGGCACAATAGCTATATCACGTTTGCACAAGTTTGAAGATCTGAGATCGGATTTTTCTTCTGGGGGAGTTAGACAAGAGTTAACAAGGACCCCCCGATTAGCAGATCTTTTGGCGAATGTAAAGTTATTCTATGCTTAAAGTTGCAATGGGATCTTTGTTCCAAGTTGAAATTTGACCTATAAAGCTAGATAGCTAACCTCAAAAGATGACACAAACAGGAACATTAGAGCATTCGACAAGAAATTCCTCTATCTCTAGGGTACAAATCACGTGTAGTCAATGTGACAGTAGTCATGTATAGTGATAGCTTATGCAGGCTTTGAACTATGAGCTAACGCTATTGCTTATTTGATATATAAAGATTAGTAAAGAGTACCTAGTAGTTCAATATTATCTAGGCAAAGCTTTCTTAAAAATCTAGGCTCTTTTAATATGACAATATTATTGCATAAGGTGAGAATACTTGTAGAATTTCAGATATTTGGATGTAGCTCTGAATTACTATGAACTGCACCAACATAGATCGTACTAACAAGATATTAAGGTGGAACAATGTTGCGTGTTCAAGAGCATCCGGCCGGATAGTTATTATCTACATAGTAACAGTGTCATGATACAAGGCATGATTGTGGCACTCGTGTGAGGTAAAATAATTCTATATGACCTCAATATAGGAGATACCTATGAGTACCCAGGTCGGTCCTTCTTCTTATAACAGAACGTGCCCGCTTTAGTACGTTGGGTACCTCCTTGTGACCATAAGAGATAGGAAAGAGCCAAGTATCAGGTAGTTGCCAGCAGGCTAGTCCAAATGGCCTCTGCAAAGCCACGACTTCCAATTTTATCGACGTTTGTATGCTACGCAGGCAAACACCCAAGTGAGTAGGTAGGTAGGTACCTGTAGCCTAGGACAACGCCCATCCCGAAGCCCCAGAACTTCACACAGCGGCCTGACTTCTAAACATTCCAGGCGCAAACGATCCACGACCTATCAGTCCCACTGGCGACTTTCCTTGTGCACCGGCCTTTTCTTTATCACACCCAAACCTCCAAGCAGCTGTATATCTCCTGCAGTCGTCAACCAACCCAACCTCTTCTTCAGTCTGCGATCAACACTCAATCAAGAAAACCGGCGTTGTCAGTCTCGTTCCAGCTTCACCCGTCAAGAAAATCACCATGCACATCAAATTTCTCGGCGTTGTTGTTGCCTGTCTCGCCGGCCTGCTAGGCGTGGCATTGGCAGCGACTGCTGGCGTTGGTGTCAACAACGGTGGCTTGCCTTCTGAACACACCCATGGCCATCGCCATCGAGGCTCTGACCGTTCTCCCGCATTTCTGATGAAGCGTGATATCAACTATCAGGAAAGATCCTTCCCACAGCTTCCCAATGGACCTGTCTATCGCTGCCACGATCCCCACCCCGAGATATTTGTAAGTAGCTCTCCGTGTATACTACTTATCTAGCAAACCATTTCCTGCTCTTTGTGGAAACCCCCAGCTTGATTTCCGCCTTCTTCCCTTGCTTTTTACACAGCTATATAGCGGCTCGTGACAATGAACAACTTTGTGCTGCCAAGTACTTATATCACATAGAGCGAGTGGTTGTGGCTAACACCTTTATCCCTTTGCCCTTAGGGTCCTGCTCCTCCCGTTGAGGACTGCGATGATGTGATCAAACAGTTCAGCGCTCTTACGACTGACATCAATGTCCAGCTCGTCGAGGGTTGCTACCAGATCGTCTCAGGCAATTGCACCGGCCTAGTGTGCCCGCAACGCCTGGGAGAGAGTACTATCTCGGGATCTGTTGCAGCCCAGTACATGGCGTCGCCACTGCTTGACGAGTGTATCGCCAACGGGCAGCGAGGATGGTGGATCGATGGTCAGGGTTGGGGCATTGGCGTGTACTTGACCTAGCAGACTTTGCAAACAGATGACGATTCTACAATAAGGGCGTTGGGCGTTTCGGGGGGAAACTGATGCAATCGATTTGAGTTCTGTTGGTTGCAGAAAACTCAAAATATGCGGCGGAACTAGGGAAAAGAAAAGAGGGAAATGACAACTGCAAAGGTCTTCGGGAAATTCGATAGCTCAGTCATCAGAATTTTGTTGAATCACAAATAATTTCTTTTCTTCCGGAGCCTATGAAAGGTTGAAAATTTATTTTTCCTTCATTCCTCTCTCCCTCCCTCCCCCTCCAAGAAAAACTACTCCTCCCTATCCTACGGTTGGTGGCGCGATGCCGAAATTCATCTCATCATAATAACTCCAGCTTTGGATAATGGACTGAAAAGTCGTCGAAACTAGCCACCCGGAGGAGGCCCCCAGGGCAAGCAAAGTGACGAAAAGGGAAGTTTGAAATATATGTCATACTCTCGAAAGCTCCTATCACTTCCCTTGTAATCCCCGAGTGGGAAATCACGATGTCGCACTTGTGATACCGTCACCAGCATTGGTACTACGAAAATGGGCTCTCATGTACGAGGCGATAGGTTAGATGGGGAAATGGATAGGTACCGCGGAACTGCCTCCTGTATACCAGAGTACTGAACAGGCGAGGGAGCTTCCTGCCATGCTGGAGATCGCGAGATGCCAACGACTAGACGCAGCTTGGCCTACCTGGTTATTTCCCCGTTTGCCAAGTACATCCCATTGCTATTATACCAACCCGACTACCTTATCAAGCATTTATTCACCTAATTGTAGTACGAAAAAACGGGAGGCAACAGGCACGTCCGTATTCGGGTTGGAATACATACAAACATTAGTACCTTCCACTCTCTCTATATTCGTGCTTGCTTTGTACCACCAATGAGTCCAAGTGAAAACCGAGAAGCTCGGCGTCGTGTGACGAACCAGTTTGTTGGTACCCAAGACCAAGTCTCTGGTTTGCTATTGCAAAATCGTGCCTGGTAATAGGCGGCTCCAACATGAGACTAAAGAATATTCATATTGTAGTTCGCTACTTCTGACATATACAACAGAGTTTTATCGTGAACAAGCCGGAATCATGCTGGCGTTGGGTAGTAGGCCTTGTATAATTGTAGTATGCTCACGACACTCTGCACAAGCCCAAAAAAGACGGTGAAGAAGACCGCTATCCATACTGCATACCACTGGGTAGCATCCCGTCTGTCGTGCCACCACTGTCCAATAGAACGCGGTTGTGAGTCATCGAATGCCTCTTTCAGGGTGACGAGGCGATCTCTCCAGTATTTGTACTCATCGATACGTCTCCACGGGTGGCTAACAGTGAGCACAGCGAAGTCCAGTTCTTTCACCCTTTCCTTCCTCTTATACCACTTATTTACCTGCCGATTGCCCTTGGGAAAGAGCAGTGCAAGCGTCTTCAGCGTTTCCTCGATGAAATCGCCAGGAAAGACCGAAGAGCTGCCCTATTAGTCTTGGTTTGAGAGAGAATGTTCAAGGCTGGAGAATTCACCTTTTATGGCTCTTCAGGAAGGCTGCATAGTGGAAGACAAAGACTGTCCTGATGTCTTCCCGTAGCAAGAGATGGTCGTACAAATTGGTCGTGAGCTGGACCTTTAGCCCTGCAATGTGTTCTATATTGTAGACGTGGAAGCTACTCTCAAGCTTTACTCCAAGGCATGGAACAACAGGGCGGGCGTCAAAAAGACATATTCTCTTGAGGAAATCGGCCAATGTTCCTGTTGTCCATGTGACATCACCTCTGCCTGTATATGCATTGTCGAAGACACCCACATCCATCATGATCAATAGACGCAGAGCGAGGTCAACAGCATTTTGTAATCGTTGTACCGGCACCGACATGTTACATTTCCCTGCTAATTTTGACATAATGTCTTCATGTGAGACCTGGCTACGAATATCCATGATGATGTCCACAAGGTCAGTGTTGTTTTGAAGCGGGAAGGCTGTGCCGTCCATCATTGCGATCGAAGTCACTTGTCTGCATTGCCGATAGAAGTACCAAAAGTACGCCTGGAGACAGGTACGATAATCTGCATTAAACACTCCATGCGAAATGCAGATTTGCGCGCTTGGACTGGCCGGGTACTCTCTCAATTCTAGAGATGTCGGGTGCATTGCCGTGGATAGGATTGGAGAGCGTTATAAATTCAAAAATAATGGCAATTATCATCGAAGAGCAAAGTAACGTAGGTTGTTCTGGAACCGGCAAAGAGAGACGTGAAAGGGTCGGCTTGCGAAGCAGGCTGTGCAAGGTTGCATTAAGCACCATTCAACCGCAGATAAATCCGCCTTTCCAAGGCGATCCACAGCGAGACGGGAGGGAATCTCGCTGACGGCTCTCTAGCCTGTGGCCTCGCATCTCTCTTCCAGCGGAAATTGAATGCTAATTCGATTGGAAACATTGATTGAGGACCTCACGAGCGATGATTTAATTAATGGACTACCGGCTCCCAATGACTGCTGCAGCCAAAATAGAGCGTGGTCCGCTATGGCAATGGAACCCTTGAGGTCACTAATGCAGTTGAGGAAGCCTGCCTGGCCCGATCCCGAAGACTCAGTAGGGAAAGAATTCGGCGAAATACCGAAAACGAAGCTCTCATACTGGGAGGCGACAGGTCCAGCGCAGACGGCTTATCAAAAGTTATTACCGGAAGTACTAAACGTACTCGCGGAAAAGCAAGGACCAATACCGAACTCAGACTTCGTCTGGTTCTCTCTTTACATGGTAGGGTCATCTCCATCCACGGCTGCACCTTTCATTATATTCGCAAGCGAACAAAGATCTCAACGGAGAACGGCCATGAACTATATCAAGAGCAGCAAGATTCTCGAGGCATATCCCGGCATGCGGGTCGGCGAGTGGGCTGAAGCGCCTCACATAGGGAGACAGGAACAAAAAGGATCCTCAAGGGAATCAGTTTACGGGGGACTGCAAATCCCTGATAGAATTACAGCGGATTCTCCCATATCTATCGGATTCCAGGTTTCGACTGTCCTCAGTTTTCACTATCCCGATCGTATTTCGAAGGCAACCGCCAGTGTCGTTGTTAATATTGACGACGTACGCCACTATCTCGTGCCGTCGCACGTTCTCCTGTCTCCTCGTTCGGCTGTAGCAGCGAAAGATGAGTCACCAAGGGATTCGGATAACGAGGGATTTGACTTTGGTGACCTTATGGAAGACGATTACTTGAGCGAAGATGACTATCTCGTAACAAGTTTGGGTAGCATATCATCAACTAGCACTGTCTCGCCCGACCCTGAGAGACAGTCATTGATCCGTGACTCTACTGAGTCTTCTATGAACTCTCATTCGGGGCCATCGAAAACCACGGCGCAGCACACCTTAATGACGCACCTCTCAAACCAAGGAGAGGGCAACGTACACAGGACTGAGGCTGGAACTAACTGTCCAGTAGTCTCTATCGACCTTGATTACGCCTTATGCCGTGTAGCGTATAACGACGCAAAGGCCTCATCGAATTCTCTTCCCGTGTTGCCTTCAACCATGGGGAACTTAGCGGAACCCAGCGAGTATGGTACACCGGTTCAAGCCCTAACTGTACATGGCCTGCTTAAAGGACGTCTTTCTCGAACCCGGACTCACGTCCACCTACCGGGCAGCTCTTCCTACCAGGAGGTTTACATCGCCCGTTTCAACTCGTCTGTGCTTGCTGGCGACTGTGGAGCAATGGTATATACTTCTGTAGGTAAACAATGTGTTGGGCACGTCGTTACCGGAAGTGCCAGTTCGACAGGACGGACCGCCTTCGTTATACCGGTAAAACACGCCCGCCAGGACATTTTTCGACGGTTAGATATGTTATATCGCACCAAGGCTCTTCAGCCGGCTGATAACAGCCATATGTTAGAGGCTGGTCGCATCCATCACAATGCTCGTCCCAGCCCTCGCCCTCCCCCTTTTAATGACAGTGGCATTAGCCTCTTCTCTAGCTCCTGGGCCGAAATATCTGATCCGGGCTACTCCAGGAACCCTCCTGAAACGTCGTCGCGACCCCACCCTCTATCCCCGACATCTAGTCTCGACATTGATTCTGCGAACCCGGCCGCGATAGGTATACCACAGGACGGGAAGAGCCTGGGAGATCCCCATGCCATTCCCCTACTACCTGTTGTGACGAATGGCCAGCTATTCTACGAGGACGAGAGTGCTTTCCGCACTGCCGTGGGAATTGACATCCACGGCATCATCAATAAAAGTTTCTTCCTATCTGATGGAGAATGGACGTGCTACAGGCGAAGCTATTTCTCTTGTATATGCTCCTTTAGTCTGACGCCGTTCTACTTGCCTAACTCGTCCGTATTGATGCACTATGTTCCCAACGCATCACCCACATCTTATAAAGTATTTGGCTTTGCGGTGTCTATCTCGGCTGTTGTCGCATCCGACTTAGACTCGGAACCGATCGGCCTTGTACAACACACACCCAAGAGAGACAAGGGACCGACCCACGGGCCTGAAAAAGTAAGGCTTCATCCCAAGGTGCTGACAGCGAGACCAATGGATGAAAATCCGTACGGTGTGGCTAGCGAGGGCCCATTCCTAGTGGAACACATTTTCGAGAGAATACAATTCAGGCAAGCTACTGCCAACAATGGAAAGAGACGGGCGGCCCAGCAGTATTATCAGCTGGTCGTGGACCTTTATGCGGACGTGGGTAACCAGAGTGCAGATCAGTGGATGAAAGTTGCGGAGCGCAAATCAGCAAAACTGATTGTTCGCGGGCGCTCACCGGGACATTATCAGGCGGAACGGCGGGGGAGTGTGAGCGGTAATCTCGTAGAATCCAGAATAAGAGATGATCCGAGAGGTTATCAATACTATCCTTCCACCATCTATGAGGACTACACGGAGAAACAGGATGTGGTGATGGAAAGAGCAAACAGCAAAATCCGAAACCAAAATTCCGACTTATCTTAATGGAGAAAGGAGACGAAGGACAACAAGGAGATCCATGATTACTACGAGCCGTAGCAATCAGGAAATGTCTCCGAGCGTGTACGCTAAAGGGATGATAGTGCTTAGTTGTTCTGTTTGAAGGACTGACTATCTGGTCTACGCTTACGATACCATTCACCTGAGCCAATTTCTCAAGGAAAATGCTAATATGGGTTAGAATCAAGAGCGATGTAGGGGAGTCGGCCGAGGGCGGGCGCGGCTTTTAGTTTTTTCTTTTTTTCTTTTCTGGATAATGTATCGTTTCGACTAAAGAATTGTTGCCATTGGTCTATAAATAGGCTGGGTGATTTCATTATAATTAAGCAATTGAGTACGACTTCAAAGCTTGTCTAGGACTCGATCGTCGTCAATTTCTATTCAAAACCCTTAACTCTCCCCAAATCCGGGTTAGCATGCCATAGCCTACCTACTAGTACAGCGTCTCGAGTTAACCCTGCGTGGGTATTTGTCTGCGCGATTCGCCTTCAATGGATTCATATTGGCCAAGAGCCGTTTATTACCTTGCTTCGTTCTCCGTAAAGTGTTAGTGTTTTATCTATTAGTATATATAATAAATATTTACACAACTAGGATCGACGTTAATTTCTTATTATTTTATTATATTAAGTAGACTTAAGCTTAGGGAAGAGATTCAACAGTGGGGACAAGTTTGCTTATATACGCTGCTAAGAACAAAATACATTCTATTTTAAAACTATAAGCCGTTTTTCGGTAATCCGCAAGAGCTCTAGATATGCCGATAACAAGGTCTTGTGGAGATGGAACACTGGAGTCTATCCTTCTAATACCGCTAGAAGAAAGTTCTATAAATCTGAGCATATCTTTGACGAAAGACCGTTGCTAATATTACACGGAATATTGATTAGGCTGGGTTAGTTTCCTGCTCTATCTAGGGACATACATCGACGTATAGCTAGAAGGCGGAGGTATCGGCGGACGGAGCTCTTCGGCGATAAAGCATGGAGTGGTGGAGTGGTATTACCTAGGTAGGCTTAGCTACCGTCAGCTGAGGTCTGACCCCACCTCCCACCCCCACCCAACATGAGTGCCGAGCAAAGGTACTATCAACCTTTGAGCCTCAAGCTACTGCGAGACAAGCCTGGACAACTCCTCTCGTTCGTGGTGTACGTAGGAAATACACAGAACAATAATCATGGTACGTAACAGCCCTTCGCCTAGTTTACGAAGACGCGGCGGCTACCTCTCAGGTATCATGTTACCACCTATGTATTCTCTATAAACAAGAGAGGAGTCTGCTAACTAGTTTTCCAACGCTCCCTGGCTAGAATAAAGACGGATGCTACACGTACATACACATGCAGCGGCCGCGCGACGCCGACCTCTTTGAGGATTTCAACAAGGACCAGCTGCCCGACGACGAGATCTATGTGCCGCCGCAGCACCAGCCCATCAACCCCGAGGACGAGGACGACGTCGTCCCCGACCAGCACGCCGCCTTCGGCATCCAGAAGGCCACGCAGCGTAACAAGGAGCCGGCCTGGAAGGACCTCAACCTCGCCGCGCTCATGAAGCAGGGTCCGACGCCCGGTCGTGCTGGCGGCGCGGCTAGTGCGGCCAAGAATCCGTATAGGGGATTGCCGAGGTGATGGGGCATGCATAAGTACGTGGCTATGGGCATGGGATCTGGTGTCTTCGCCTTGGACTCGGTTATAGATGCGAATGGGAGTTTGCGGGTTGGGTTGGCGCCTATTCACACGGCCTTTGGAGACGGGGAAATGCATCGCTTAGCACTGGAGTTTGGTTAATTTGTAGGTCTATCACCTGATTTATGGATGGGCAGTAAGCCCTCCAACGTGCCGCGTTGCTGCGCCGACTAAGGCCTCGGTATCGTCTCAATAAACATAAATCCCTCCTGAACCCTTTACAGACCCTGGAACGCCACTGCCTAATCCGAAGACGCCTTGCCATGCTATAATCTTGATCAATGCAAAACCTCCTTCTTACTCTAGACACACCCTTCCCTGTAACGTAGTGACAACGTAGCCTTCAGCCCTTGCCCAGGAAACTCTCGCGCTCCATGACCTCGGGCGCGAATTTCACCAAGAACACGGTGCGGCCGGGCCACAACTCGCCCTCCTCTTGCTTGCCTACGCTGTGCGCAGTGACGCGGGCGGGGAAGGCCGAGCCGTCGCAGACGCCCTCGATAATGCCGGCGACGTAGGCAGCGCAGTTGAGCTGGCTCATGTCGCGCGGCACACTGATGTAGCGGTTGACGAGCGGCTCGTTGTCGATGATCATGTACTCGTCGGGCTTGGAGGGGTCTGATGATTTCTCGAGGCCGTCTGCCGCCTGGCCGAAGAGGTGCTGCCAGACGTTGATCTTGATGAAGTGTAGTAGTGTGATGATGTTGAGGGGTCGTGTCTGCGATCGCGCCGGCTCGCGGTAGAGGAGGAGATCGAGGAGCTTCAGGCCGATTGGGTGGCCCTGTACATTGAGTCTGATGGGAGGAAAGAGAAAACGCTTCGCATTAGATATGGCACCCCTATATGTCCTCGGAGTATCGACCATGTGCCGAAAAGGGAGAGGAGTACGAGGAAAGAGGGGACAGCACTCACCTCTTCTCTAGATCCTGGATACTTTCGATCTTCTTCGAGGCATAGCTGACCATCTCGGAAAAGAGGTACGCGAAGCTCGCGCCGCTGAGCTCAGCCGTCTTGGATCGATTTAATGGGCGGTGGTATATTGTCTTGCCATTCGTCGGATAACGCAGTCCCGACTGCTCTTTTGCGCCGCCCCGGGGCGCTTGAAGGTTTGACATTGTACGTATTCTTCCTGGCCGTATTATCGCGGGGTATCGGTGCGGCGGGTTGTCGTTGAGGATTGGATTGGATTGAATTGTGTTGTGTTATGTTGTCCTGGAAGTTAGTGTTCTAGGGAACCATGGAAGGCTTCTGTATGGTTTCCTAAACCCGACATGCAGCGTTTGTCATTGGCATGGAGCTATCTTGTGTGGGTCCTGGCCTACCTCGTCGAACTATCAATGCAGGTATAGATACTTGCTGGGGACACCCTACCATGTGTATAGGCGTCTCGACGCTCACGGACACATTGAATATAAATTGGAGCTTTCAATTAGGCAAGCGTAAATACCTTAAGTCGGGTACGATGATGACGATGATGATGATGATTATATGTACGTTGTATGTGTGCTATGCCTAGAGCTATATGGTCTATAGTTTAAACCTGTTGCGCCTTACGTCCGAAGTCTTCAACTTCAAGTGATAGTGATATGCCTGTCTTTCACGGCGTGCTGATTTGATCTACTGATATTGGCCCGAGGGGCTAGCTTCAGATTCGTCCGTCGGAATTTCCTCTTATTATGATACCGGCGACTCGGTATTCGCAGCGGCCACACCATGAAGTGCATGGCCTCTGAGGTAATCTTCTGATTCGCCGATCAACTTACCCCCGGCTTCCCACCTCTGGCGACGTTCGGCGCGTCGCTGTTCGCTGAGCCTCGTGAGTGCAGGCCAGTAAACTGAGTGGTCGTACTCGAAAGGCAGCTGGCCGCCTTTGATATCTGTCACTAGCTGCTCCGGAATCACATACTGTGTCATGTCCTCGTTAAACTTGAGTTTCTCCTTGGTCAAGGGATCGATGAACGGGGTGATCAGCTTGAAGAAACCCCAGACAACCCACGGCACTGTTGTTCTTCCGTTAGCTTGGGTCGTGTCCTAACGATTGGTGCGCGCCCTCCTACCGTTGACGATGAGCGCTCGCCCGAGTCGCTCGGGATAATGGGCCTGAAGAATATGCAGCACCTCGCGACCTTGGCCAATGCCGGGAGCGGTATTTGTGCGTTTGGTACCAGTTTTGAAATCAATGAGCAGGCAGATTTTCTCCTGCTCGGCTGGAATGAGGTCGATGACACGTTCGAGCATAAACACCATATGCTGGACTTGCCGTGGCGTGACTTCGGTGTTCTGGCGGCCAGGGTTGAGGTAATGGCAAGGGCGGCCTTGCTTGTCGAAACCAACAATGACCTGCTTACCGGTCTCGTTCTCGGGCCCGATATAATCGGCGGTCAACTCCTCGACGCCGTATTCTCTCCGCCAAGTCAATGTCTCAAGTAGGCGCTTCTCTGCCTCGTTCTGGTCCCATTTTGTGGCCCGCAGGTATCTCAGGAGAGACTCTTTTGTGAGCCACATCTTCTCGTTGTCAGTCAGTGGCCCATTTTTGCCCTTGGTTGATGGGACCTCTGCCCAGCTCTTTGCTCTTTCAAGAAGCCAATCATACTTCGATTGCTGCTGAGACGTGAGGGGAGGATTGGCAACGGGAGCACTGGTTGCCGGAGGGGTCTCCAGAGGGACCGAGAGTGGACTGTCTCTCTTCTCGTTGAGAATCGACATTGTGGATGGTGGTGTCGATGTGCTAACAGAAGCCATCGAGGATAAGGATAGCGACAATGCCCTGAGAAAATTGAAGAGTCACACTAAATTATGCTATAGAGAAGAACAAGCTTGAAAGAGATGCAAGAGGCAGGCCTAAAAAAAAAGCACACACCCAAAAACAATAATAACAATGATCTAGGTAGGGCGATTGGTGTAAAGGAGAGGGGAGCGGAATGATATACTTCTACTTCGTAGTACGCTATTGATTTCTATGTCAACAGCGTATTCGGATAAGGACGAGAAATTGCGCCAATCGAAAAGTTGGCCCAGGCGCCAGGCTAGGTACTAACTGAAAGACCCCTGGCAGGCTGGCTAAATAACGACTTACACTCCTAAGGAGGTCCAACCTCCGGCGCAAGAAACAAGACTGGATCCTGACGGGTTATGGTTTGCTTATCTCGATTGACTCTTACTATCTTGCGTTGAGATGGCTGTAGCTGGCAATTGTAATAACTGCATGTATTACCTGAAGTGTCCGGTATTAATGTCTACCTCTGGTACTTGCAAGAAACCCCTGTCGAAGGGTACCTAGAGGTAGGTAACGACCTGCAGGCCTGGAGTGGGTTAGTGGGGGAACATTGATGAGAAGCACATGCTATGTACCTAGGTACTGAGTACCTAGCGCTGCCGGAATCCCTGCCGGTTTAACCATTTATGTACCACTTAACACGCCTCGACGCGCTTCAACCGCGTCGCTGTCCACCTTAGGTTCAACACCCTTCGAAATTTTAGTGAGAGACCGCAATCGACTGAGCTGCGTCTCTGACGGATTGATCTATTGACTGCGCACCCTAAACGACGTATTTACCATCTGATTTGTTGTATCTTCAAGTCAGCCCATCATGGATGAAGGAGAGGTACGAGAGCTGAACGAGCGCTTCGCCACGGGAGACAAGCCGCTCGAACACAATGTCGTCGTCGAACTACAGAATATCATGCAGCTCCACTCGCTCACGGTCCAAGATCTCTTTTTCAAGTGGGAATCCTACTGCATGAAGATGGACATGGCCGACATGAAGCTGTCTGTCACGAACTTGGCCGCTTTGAAACAGGACTTGTTGGATGCCCTGGAACGGAGCAACAGGTCCCATCAGGTTCACATCAAGACCGAGAAGCGTACAGGCGCGACGCCCCGCGCCGCCGCGAAAAGTGGCGGCGATGTGTTTGGCATGTGCGTCGCTCGATGCCCAACTTGATCCACGACAATGGCCCTGCTAACGTGTATGTTTAGGCTGGAAGGAATGGTACCAAGCACACCAGGTGCAAGAAAGCTGAATAGGAGCGCTGTCAAGAAGAGAAACCCCCTCGAGACGCCCTCGATGTCCAGGGTAAAGAACAATATACCGAGCAGCTCGCCTGACTACAAGAGCCCCTTGCGTCTGGAGAGCCAGCCCGAGTCTATCAGTGCGGCCCCGTAGGTCGTCCGTCTTGCCGTCTGTTCCACGATGTGTCTAACCACTCCCAGGACAATACCTTTTAATGACAGGCAGAATCCCGGAGAGATCGTGGAAGTCCTGAACCAACATCTGAAACCTGCAGAACCTCCTATTGCGCCGTTTGGGGAGCCGCGCATCAAACTGACGGCCGTTTCGGACCAGAAGAAATTAAACTACAAGACCGTAGCTATGAAATTGTCAGAGGCAGCGGCCATTCTAGATGAGCGGATAGATGATTTTATGGCCCTCGTGAGGGATCACCACAAGATAGACGAAAATGAGTTTGGTAGCGCCGCCATTCAGAGCACAACTGAGATCGTCGCTGTTGGCCGCATAGCATGTGATTCTTCCGAGGGCAAACTGAATGCCGCCTCTGTTGTATTGGAGACAGCACGGCGTACTGGAAACGGCCGGAGGATACCGCTAAATCTGGACAAGTTAGACGGTTGCTACCAGTTTTTCCCAGGACAAATTGTAGCATTCAGAGGCATCAATTCCTCTGGGAAAGAGTTTCTTGTTCACAAAGTGTTGAACATACCATTGCTACGCAGCGCCGCAACACAACCAGGAGCCCTTGAGGAGCACAGGGAAAGACTTCGTGGTGGCCCTGATGCGATGGACTCGGACGATGATCCAGCCCCTTTGAACATCATCTTTGGTTCGGGACCCTATTCAGCCGATGATAACCTTGATTTTGAGCCGCTACATGCCCTCTGTAGCCAAGCAGCCGATACTTACGCGGACATGCTAGTATTGAGTGGGCCATTCATCGATGTCGACCACCCCCTTATTGCCACTGGCGATTTTGACCTCCCTGAGGAAGCCATGGATGAGCCAGACACCGTGACCATGTCCACCGTGTTTAAATATATGATCTCGCCAGCGCTAAACCGGCTTGCAGCTTCAAATCCCCACATCACTATTCTCCTAATCCCCTCTGTCCGCGACGTTATTAATAGACACGTTTCCTGGCCTCAGGAGGGCTTCCCCAGAAAGGACCTTGGTCTGCATAAGGCAGTCAGAATTGCTGGCAACCCTATGACACTTTTTGTCAACGAGATGGTATTAGGTATATCATCGCAGGATATCCTATGGAATCTACGCCAAGAGGAACTCGTCGGTGCCAAACCAGCGACGCCCGACAAGATGTCTAGGATTTCCCGTTATCTGATCGAGCAGCGTCACTACTTCCCCATATTCCCGCCCATTGATCGATCCAAGTTACCCAAAGTCGGCACGGCGGAAGGCATCGCTACGGGAACCGTACTAGACACAAGTTATTTAGCGCTCGGTGACATGGTCGATGTACGACCGGATGTTATAGTCATCCCGAGCGCACTCCCTCCATTTGCTAAGGTAAGTAACCACTATATTGGAGAACATCATGATCCCTGCTCTAATGTATCTGTTATAGGTCGTAGAGAGTGTGTTGGTCATTAACCCCGGCTATCTTTCCAAGAGACGAGGCGCTGGCACTTATGCTCGCATGACGCTCTATCCACCCAAATTGTCAGAAGAGGAAGCGAATAGCGATGGGGTGGTTGGTCATAAGATTTTCGAACGAGGAAGAGTGGAAATTACAAGGATATAGGTAGTCATATCACTCCGTTATAGCGAGCAACGGTTCGCACGAACAATAATATGAAAGGCATGAACAACGGTTTGCGGACGTGAGGCTTGATCTATGTTATACATGTATCCTATTATGTTTAGATTATAGTGAGCGAGTAGGCGTATTCATGATCATACGCGACCTACCTACTAAGTTCTATCCTTCGTCTCTTATCGCCTTCGTAGCGACTAGCGTCTCGTGAAGAATCTCGTTTTCTCCGGCTACGGTCATAATCTGTGTTATTTCTTCTTGGTGACCTCGACCTCGAATAGCTCCTCCGCCGATCATACCCATCGTCACGAGGTCGATAGCTGTTCCGATCGCGACTCCTGTCTCTATCCAGTTCCCGATACCTATTGCCGTCTCTCCTATGATCACTATTCCTTGAACCCTCAGACGCACCCGGAACTCCCTTGCGATCGCCAAGCGGCACGGCATTTGCGCCCCCTGGCCCGGACCTTTCTTGGTAGCGATCCGATTTGTACCTGTCGTCGATATTACTGCGGTCAAAATCCCTCCCCGGCCGCGTGTCGCGGAATTCGCCCCAGCGGCCCGTATCCTCGGACTTCAAGTCTCTGTACTTGGACGCGCCCTTCTTGCCTAGCTTCGTCATGTCGCGCATCTGGAGAGCCTTGGGGAGCAACTCGCGGTTCTTGACGTCATCAGCGAAGCGCGAGCCCATGATATCGCGCTTGGCGAGCGACTCGGCCGCCTCGTCATCTTGGTAGAAGGCGCCCCGATGGAAATACTTTTGCATGTAGGCCATCTTGCCTTTCCCGTCTTTCTCTTCTTTCTGCTGGGCCAGGAAAGCCTCATCCTCGGCTTTACGCTCCTCCTCCGTTAGGTTGCGGCGGCGCTCGACCTCTTCCCGCTCCTTCTCCCGCGCCTCGATCGCTTCGCGTTCGCGTTTAATGCGCTTCAGTTCCCGCAGTTTCCACGCGGCATACTCGGCTTCGGGATCCTTGTCATCTTCTGTGTCGACGTCATCCTCCTCGTCCACGAGGTCATCCCAGTGTTTCTTGCCTGCGGCACGCGCCGCGGCGTCCTTGCGCATCTGCTCCTCGACTAGCTCGTCCACGGCCTTCTTCTTACGCACTTCCTCTTCTTCGGCCAGTCTAGCTGCTTCTTCTTCATCCTTCGCCTTCGCCGCTTCTTTGTTATCCGCGTTCCGCTGGCTTTTAGGTATGAACTTAGGCTTTAGCATAAGCCGCCGCGGTGGCTCCTCCTCACTGCTCTCTTCTTCGTCGCCGTCATCTTCGCTCTCATCTTCGCTCCCTTCCTCTTCGCTCTCTTCTGTGACGAATCCTTCCTCAGCAGCTATACGGGCAGCTTTCTCGGCGGCCAGGCGCCGGTCTTCGGCTTCCCGGCCTTGTCGCCGCTGCGCGTTTAGATCGACTTTACTGAGGTTGCTCACGATTCGGCCGGCGCTGGGTACTTTCGGTGGGGGTGCGATCTTGTGCTCTGGCCTGGTCGGCGCCTCGGCCTCAACCTCACTTGCGTCTGAATCGGATTCGGAGGAAGATGATGCGCCCGTGGCTTTGCCAGCTCTATGGCGCGCAGGCCGGACGGGATTCGCCGTCATGCGCTTTGGCGGCATGATGGGCCGCGTTTATTTCTGTAGGGTGAGGACGGACATAGGAGCGGCGACAGTGTCACAGAGTATGCTTGTTTATTGTATATCAAAGAGGAAGACCGAGATGAATGTGACGATGGTGACTGAACCAGGGTCTAGATTGAAAGAGGCTTAGATAACTGATGCAGGTGGACCTCAGACGGCGCTGAAGGCTAAAAAATGGCGATAAAGGTCAGGCTGTTATCTTAGCGGCTAGTTAGCGGGGCCGAGCGACCCACTCGATACCTACCACATGCAGGTCCTGAAATAGGAAAGACCATGTCACAGCAGTCAATTCTACGGAAAATCGGTAACTACCCAATAACTAGTGGGTAGTTATATGGGAGCGATGGATCTAGGAGACTCAAAGTTAGAAGATAGAAAAGAGCCAGCCCAGCCCGACAAATGGTTTCAGGTATCTTGAAAATCGCCGTCCCGAACGCCGGTATTGTAGCCCATCTTGAATCGCAAATAGTTTGTGACAAAAATCACCCCTCCTACCACTATAAGATGCCGTCGTCGTCATCCTGATCCATTGCCGTCTCTGTAGCAGGTCTCGTCACTTCCGCCTTATCTGCGTCGCCTTGTTGCTGGTTCCGATGTTCCTCTCCTGCGCCGTCCATATTATCATCAAGTCCAGATTCGTCCGTGTTGTCCTCGTCGTCGAGAGGCACCTTTCCTTTCAGCTCCGTCTTAATGTTGTCCAATGGTATGCTCTGGTTGATATCCTCCCACATTTTCCTCCTGCCCTGGATTGTTCTTGACTGGCCTTTACTCAGAGCCACCTTCCTCTCCGTGCGCTCCATGAAAGCGGCGGCACGATCCTGGGCCTTCTCGTGCCGCTTCCGTGCCTTACTGCTCATAGCCCTGCCCTTCTTCTGCTTCTTAGACACACCGGCGCCATGGTGTAACGCTAATATGGAGGGACGATGGTCGACTGACTCTGGCGGAGGCTGGACATTCTTGAGAGACTTGTCGGTGTCAATACCAGGGGAGGTGGCCCGCCTCGCCGCGCGCGAGTTTAGCGAGGGAGCTAGAAGCGGGAAGAACCATCGTTAACTATGGAAACAAGGTATCGGCTGGGCATTTCCAAGTAGGTACCTTTCTTCTTTTTCGATATCGTGCCTTTAGCCATGTTATATGTGTTTGTAGCCGAATCTCTCAGAGATACGTATAGATGAGGTATTGTCAGCGACAGTGGGCTATACGATGATAGTTTTTGGCCGGTTTTCTTTGGAAAAAAATGGACAATGAATGATTTGCCCCGCTACCTAGGTAGCTGCAGCGTTAGGCTGGTCGATAAGAATGTCCGTCTCGTTTTAACTAGTATGTACTAGATAGGTCCACAATACTAGGTAAGTTAATCCGATATTCAAGTCCCATCGATCACATCAGATGACCTTTTCCTCCCTCCCATATTCAAAATCATAGCCATTATAGCTAGTGACTTCGCTCGTAATGTGACCTAATCCATAAGCAGTTTCCTAGTCCCGACTTTGAAGCTTGTGATCGCTACACCTGCACTTTAACCGTGTTCTTGTACAGTACCTGGTATTGACTTCATACCTAAGGTACCTACGTACTGATCTAAACAGGTATGCAAAAGGCGATAGGTACATGTATGTACGTAGATGTCAGAAGTGGAACATGCAAGGGTTCTGCTATGTAGCCTACCTAATGTACATATGTATCTATCTAATTTACATAATGACAAAAAAGGCCTACCTAGGTCATCTCTATCCCATATCACTACTACTTCAGCGACCTTGCAATGTTGCGCCATGTGATTCACTCACAGTTCTCATCCCCGTTGCGTTAAGACTGCGAAAAGCCTTTCCCTAGCAACTAGGATGGCCATGTCTATCTATTATAGACTTTTACCTCCTCCTCGACACCAATGATAGCAGATTGCACATCTACTTGACCAATACCCGTTGAGCTATTGTTTGTCACACACGTCTGCCTTGGCGGCCGTTTGCCATTATCGCCATTCACCTTTACCTCACTCTCCCGTCGCCTTCGACTTCGCTCTCGCTGCAGGCCGCCTATTCATCGAATCAGGCATAAAATCAGGATGCAATCCCACCGCTTCGACAGTCCGCTCGACCGCTCCGACCTCTACACCTCCTCATACCCTACCGACGGGGCCAATTTGTGGGATCGCTTTCTTCAACCAAGCATCCTTATTCCCGTTTGTATTCTCCTGTTGACTGTTTTCTACCAGTCGCTGCGTTCTTCTGTTCCCTTTCCCTGCGTGAGGCATCCTGGCGAGCTTCTCTGGGATCTCATAGTCACAGCCACGCCGGCAAGACTTCTCTATGCCCTCGATCGTTGGCTTCACCCGCCCATATTCCCCGTTCCCGAGTCTACGTTGCCTGCCCGGCCCACGACCTATGCCGCAAAGAGTGATCTGCTTCGCCGAATCCTTAGTATGGACAGTCCTAAGAGTATAATGAACGCTGTAGCGCATGCTGGGAAGAGCATCTCCTCGTTGTCAAACATAAGGCCTAAGGGGCCGACCGATCAGCCTCCCGGCCTAGGGAATTATGACAACTCCTGCTTCCAAAATAGCATTCTCCAAAGCCTCGCTTCTTTGAAACCCTTGCCAGCCTATCTTACAAGCGCATTGGAAGAAGATGCCGAAGCCGTCAGTAGCAATCTCGACTCTAGTTCAGTCGCGACTCTACGAGACTTGCTGTCAAAGTTGGGAGACTCGCACAACAACGGGATGACTTTGTGGACACCCAAGAAACTGAAGTCGCTTGACACGTGGCAACAACAAGACGCACAAGAGTATTATTCTAAGATACTAGATGAGATAGATAAAGAGGTTACGAAGGTTGCCATGGCCCAGTATCGCCCCTCTGGTTTAGAGACTGCTAGCGCTAGAGATGACACAGTCGAGAGCCAGCATAGTGACGACAGCGGATATCAATCACTCTCCAGCCTGGGCAAATCTAGAGCCGAGACTAGGACTACGAGGAACCCTCTCGAAGGCCTAGTTGCCCAACGGGTGGTCTGTGTTCAGTGTGGTCACTCTCAGGGCCTCTCCATGATACCGTTCAACTGCCTCACTCTGAATCTCGGGGTCGGTCAAGGCATTCATGATCTATACGAGCGCTTGGACTCCTACACTGCCCTCGAATCAATCGAAGGGGTTGAATGTGCTAAATGCACCCTGTTGAAGATCCAGCGGCTCTGGAATATTGTTTTGGCTCGAAACAGGGAGCTTGGCTCATCGGAAAATCTACGAGAACCCCTTGCAAGGCTCAAGGTTATTGAAGAAGCCCTAGAAGACGATGATTTTGAAGAGCAAACACTGCGCGAGAAGTGCAGAATACCTAAACAACATCGAGTATCTTCGACCAAAACAAAACAAATGGTAATAGGTCGTCCACCATCGAGTCTTGCTATTCACATCAACCGCTCCGTGTTTGATGAGAACACAGGCCAGATGTTTAAAAATCTTGCAGCGGTCCGCTTTCCAAGTACCTTGGATTTGGGACCATGGTGTCTTGGGAGTGCAGGGTCATACACTCGGAATGACAATGAAGTTGATTTGTCTATTCAAGAAACCCAGGATGGTGAAGAGCAGTGGAGTTCGGATCCAGAAAGCTCCATGGTATCCGGTGATCTCCGGCCCTCCAAGATTAGTGGCCCAATCTATGAGCTACGAGCGGTTATCACTCACCAAGGCCGACACGAGAACGGGCATTACGTTTGTTACCGGAAACACCCTCGCCAAGTAGTCGGGACCGGGGATATTCTCAGTAAGGAAGATGAGTCACCCATAGACAATGAGGGAAAACATGATCACGGCGGGGACTCGGATTTAGAGCCGAACAACGCCAGCGAAGATTCAAAATGGTGGCGGTTAAGCGACGAGACCGTCTGGGAGGTTACGGAGGAAATGGTACTGGCCCAGGGTGGCGTTTTTATGCTCTTCTATGATTGTGTAGATCACAACTCTGTTCTCGTTACCGAAGGCCAACATGGCGATTGTACCGGCTATAACGATAACGAATCAGTCAGAGTATCTGGGCCTCACGAACTAGACACAGGACTCGACGGAGGAGATGAATTTCATGATGCTCAGTCAGAGCTCAAGGCACTCGACAGATCTGAATCGTTAAATCAGCTAGCCGACAATTTGCCTAACTCTAAAAAAATTACCGGACACAATGCGAGTGAGCAGCTGGGGGATTATGCGACGTCTTCTCTATTCCCTCTACTCAAACTGGGCGAAGGTGTCGACCCCATGATACCAATACATTGGCCGAATAGCTAACGACTATCGTCCATGAATAATCACGAACATATTGTAGCATCACAGCGTACATAAATTTGACTTAGGTACATACAGCGCAGCATAGCATAGGCGTTAAAGGAACTGACTTATGACTCAATAATGAATTATACATATGCCATTGTGTATTGATAAAGTAGCACCTCCCCCCTTCGTTATGAGTGCTCGTAATTGTATCACTACCTACCCCATTACCTTACATCGACGAGAGCAGTATTAATGTTAAACTAGCATTGCGTGTATGCATGAAATCGGATGCAAACACGCGCCCGAGCTATACCCATAGCCAGCGAGGGATGGCCGCTGGAAACATGTATTAACCCTAACTGTACCAAAATCAAGATGAAACCCACCTAGGGTTGAAGCCGCCGTTATGTTGTTGGCGTAAAATCCAATGTAGGTGTCGAACATAGCGGTTCCAGGCTGACAACAACCCGAATTACCTCAATCGCTGCAAATTGGCCGAGCTTGCAAATTATATGAATACCAATAGAGGGCAGCTCATTACGCAATACCTATCTACCTCGCACATCCGATGTCTACAAAGTTGAGCGCGATGTCTCATATCCTTCACAAGTAGTGATAAAATAGTGACCTTTCTCTAGGTTTCGTCAAAAACACGTAAGTAGTCGGTTGTCGTGTATATGGCATGGACAGGTAGCTAGTGTCCCTGCTACTATGCCAGCGTGTTGGGTATAGAGCACTTCTACTAGCGGTTTTCTGAATGTGTGAAACATTTAGCCATTCACCACGCTCGCAACCTTTCGGCGAAAAACTGCATTATAGGTAGCATCTCCTCCCGGTTCTTGGGCATGCCATCGTCGGGTTTCCTCCACTTGACTTCGCGGACATCAACGAACTCCTTGTTCAGAACTTCGATCGCATCGTTGTCCAGGGATTCACTATTTCTCCCATGACAGACTAAAACGGGAGTCCGGGCCTTGTCTCTCATAGTCAAGGTCGGTATCATGCTAAAGGGCAACTGCCCACCAATAGACACGGCGCCCTTGAAAGCAATGCCTGTAGTTCTCTCCCCTTCAGTCACGTCCACGACCTTTTCGCTCGTCCTTAGCCTCGAAGAAAGACCAAGGGCGAGAGAGCCGCCCTGTCCAAAGCCGAAGAGCAAGATATCGTTCGTTTCCCATCCGCACGTGCCCACTAGGGTGTCCCGAACCAGTCTCCCCAGGACCAATTCCTCGGCCGTAGAGAAGCCCGGGTCAGGGTCCAGATCGCCAGTGGTTGTCGAAAGCGTCAGGTCATCTCCCCAGTGGAAGTGCTGCGTGGGACCAGCAACATCAGTGTCGGGCAGACCCAGCAGAGCCGGTGGCAGAGGTGAGATCCCCCGGACTGAAATGGAGAGGACGCCTGGCAGATTGATATTTTTGGCAAAGGCGGCAAATGAAGCCTCAGAGTCCCCGAGACCGTGCAAGAGGATGAGGATGGACGTCGTCGTCTCTGGGACTTCTGGGAACACTAAAGAGATCTTAAGCGATGGTTCAAGGTGTGCAAAATCATCGGGTTTGGGGACTCGAGTAGGCATGACGTTTGTACTCTCTACTCTTATTAAGTGAGAGAGACCTTGAATATTTGGTATAAACAATAAGACTATAAATCTAAACGCGTGAGATTGGTGATACAGGCATGTGAAGATAGAAAAGTATACCTTATTAGTGTTAAGCACCTACCTAACCTACATACTATGTAGGTACTTACTGAAGCTGGTACACCTCACTAGAAATCCTCGCTAAATAATCCCTGTTTTATTACCAGGTACTAGGTACATAGATTGTAGTTATGCGACCACTCCACGCACCTTTTAGGCTTGGGTCTGATACCTTAATAGACCGGAGATCCTACCCTCCGTACCTACATGCATGTATCACGTTGCATCCCGCCTAACTGATACCTACCGACCTCCCGAACAACCATCCCTATAGCCCGTAGAGCCATGGCAAGAACAGAGTAAGAAATTGACACTCCACAACCAAGATTTGCTCATCCAGTTCCCATTGGCAACCACCTTTGCAAATACGCCAACAAACAAACCACATACGGCTCATGAGCAGCCATTGCAACCCCCTAGTGCGCTAGCCTGGGCCGGTGGGTGTCGAGTGCACCGACGAACGACAACGACAACCCCTCGAGCTCGAGCACGCCCCCGAATGCATCGTCAACGCGACCATGTCCAACAGGTTTGGCGGGTCGTACCGCAACGGCGCCTACGGGAGGCCGGACGACGACTATGATTCTCCCCCCGCTCCCCCGCAGTCCAGCGCCCGGCGCTCGCCCTTCGAACCCGGTCGCTTCCCCTCGTCTGGCTCTTCGTCGGCGTCGAGGCGTCCGCGCGGCAACGAAACCAATGCCGAGCGGCAGATCTCCCAGGTGCTCGAGCACATCAAGTCCGAGTGGCCTTCCATGATCCAGAACGACTGTATCCCGGTTTCCTTGGCCCTGCAGCTGCTCGACAACAGCTCTGTCGGGCGAGCCCATGAATACGGCAACTTCAAGAAGACGCACCAGTATCTGCAGGACTCGCTGAAGGGCATCGTCCACGAGCACCACCAGGGCTTCAACAGCTCCATCGGCACGTTCCATAAGATCCAGGGCAGCATACAGGCCTCGCAGAAGCGCGTGCGCGCGCTCAAGGAGTCCTTGGCCGCTTCCAAGAACAGCCTGTGCACCTCCGATCCCGAGCTCAAAAAGCTATACAAGTCGTCGCAGATGTATGACGAGGTGCTGCAGACTCTAAATGAACTCGAGGACTTACGCACGGTGCCCGATCAACTTGAGGCTCGAATCTCCGAGAAGCGCTTCTTGACTGCCGTCGAGGTCTTGCAGAATGCGCTGCGTAAACTGCGGAAGCCCGAGCTCGACGACATCGGCGCCCTATCCGATCTCCGAAGCTATTTGGCGAACCAGGAGACGGCCTTGATGGACATTTTAGTGGAGGAATTGCACGAGCATCTCTATCTAAAATCACCTTACTGCCAGGAACGATGGCAAAGCCTAGCCAAAAACCAGGGTGCTTACACCCAGAATTACAGCGACTCTGCGGCCATCACTCCTTTCCATATCGTGCTTGATACCTTAGATCTAGAGAACCCTGTAACCGAGGACCCTTCCAAGAATCCAGAGGCAGATACCTCTTGGTATATTGCTTTACTCGCCGAGTCCCTCAACAAGCTTGGAAGGCTAGAGAGCGCTGTGGACACACTAAACCAGCGGCTCCCCGTCGAGCTCTTCTCCGTAGTGAACGAGACGATCAATGATGTTGATCAAAGACACCCAAGCTCGCTTCGCGGGGGGTCGAGCAACAGCCAAGGGCTACATATATATAGCAGTCGGGAAACCCAGATGCGGGCCGACGTCATCTACGATCTTTTATGGACGTTATATGGAAAATTTGAAGCCATCGCCGAAGGACACCGCGTGTTCCATGAGGCCGTCAAATCCCTCGCCCGGCGGGAAGGCGCTGGGAATAGCTCACAACTTCTTGGCAGTTTTAGGGAACTGTGGAATCTTTACCAGAACGAGATACGCTCACTTCTTCATAATTACGTGACCACAGATGCAGACATCTACCAGTCCGCTTCATCCCTAAGAAACGGCACAGTCTTGGATGGGAACAAAGTCCCACAGAGGGAGAGCCTTTTTAAATTCTCGGAAGCAGACCAGAAGTCTATTGAAATGACAGCCGAGTACGAAGCTCTAGATAACATCATCAAAACGGCCGTACCCGGCCTTACCTCTAATAGCCGAAAGTCCCAGGCTGTAGGTAAAAAACCATCCTTAATCGGAAAAGAGCCACGAAAGAGCACAATAGGCGGAGTTCTCGACAGCAGGAACACACCGGGTTCCTATAAGTCTCTAGTAGAGCCCAGCGTTTTCAATATGAGCCTCCTCTTGCCGCCAACTCTCGTATTTATTCAGAGGCTCAGGGCCATTGTACCTCCGGGCACTGACCTGGCGGCGAGCGCACTGACGTCTTTCCTTGATAATTTCTTGGTCAACGTTTTCCAGCCCCAGTTGGACGAAACCCTCGGCAAACTTAGCGACAGCGTGCTAGGCGAAGTTGATTCGTTCCAACAAGACACAGACTGGCGTTTAGTGGCACGGCGGCCAGTCTTCAAGGGAACGACTGCATTTTTCGCCATAGTTACGGCCTTTTGTCGTATGCTTGGCACTATCCCCCACGACCAGGCCCTCAGTGCTCTTATCATATCACAAATGATGCGGTATTATGAAAGATGCTCGGCATGGTTCAAATCCTTGGTTTCGAAAGCTCAAGACTCCAATACCGTATCACACGATCTACGGTTCTCGGCGAAACTGGCAACTACAGAGGGTGACATTCAAGCCACGATTCAAAAATTATGGACGTCAGATCCATTTGACCGTGAGCTGATAGAGAAGGAGGTCGGGTTGTTGATAATGCGCACTAATGAATCACCTCTTGGGCCCAGCGACGTAATCCAGGATCGAGACGTGATCTCGTCATTATGTCTTCTCTACACCAGTATGAAGTGGCTTTCAACCAAGATCATCGGCCTGAGGCATATCACTCGACACAACACGGATTCGTCGCAACCTACAATGCCAAAGGATCAGAATCGACGGTGGACTCTGCTCAACGACCCTAGCAAGGCCAATGGAGAGCAACAAGGACCTGTGTATCTGCCTATGACACAGGAAACAGTTCAGTATGTGCTTCTACTTCCACCCTTATCTGAAATGACGGTAACTAACTCGTCCGTAAAGATCGTTCGATGGAATTGTGTCTTCATACCAGGAGCTAGCAGGTACCGTCCTCCTTACACTTCATATGGAGATCCGCTGCCGTATCATTCAGTCATTGCGTGTGGCACTATCGCCCGAGACCGCTCCCTACGTTCTGGGTGATCGCGAGATTAAGGAGCCGGACCCACAAATTCTATCCTTGAACGCCGAGTTAATTGCATACGATGAGACGGCAGTGCGCTTTCTCCGTGATCGAGAGATTGCTTTCGTACGAGAAGGCCTTGGTCTGCTAATTAACTCCTATCTCGTATCCAACGCGCTCTCCACGCAGCCTATGAACATGCGCGGCTGTGAGCGCATGCAGCTGAACATACTCGTGCTTCAGCAAAACCTCAAGAATATCGAGGCAGACGTAGATCTCGCCAGGGCAGCCAAATACTATGGACTATTTGAAGCAGGTCCCGACGCGATCGTAGAGAAGGCAAAGCGGGACAAAGAGCGAGAGGCAGACGAAAGCTCTACTCCTGAGGCGGAGAAATTCAATTATGACGAGCTCAAGGCACTCGTTGAGTTGTGTTATAGTGTACAGCTTTCCGATCCCGAGAGAGGCGTCAATGCTGCTGCAAAGAGGCAGATGGGAGAGAAGATTCTGGCCCTGAGCGAGTATATGTGGCAAACATAGGGGCTGTACTGTAAAGTAGTCTACGACCCCGATAGTTCCGAGTACTAATAGAAATACACTTGTAGTCTTATATGTGATGTTAATTATGCTATGACGCTGCTGTACGTAAATACTTTCCCTCATAAGAATAACAGATTGTATTTATAAGGCGTGAACACACCCAACAGATCTTTAACACTATGATATCGTGACAGCACTTGATCTAGAAAGTGGATCTGGGCTCCTAGCTAGCCTCGGGAAACCAAACAATCATATGTCATTATTAACAACCGAGTTTCAGCAGCCAATATAAAGCTTCAAATTGGTATATTACTACTTACAATTAGTCTGTTCAGTCTTCGTGGTTTGTCACCGGTTATAATAAGGGAGCGATATGGCGCGATACGCATCTCTTTGCAAATATGATGGATGGTATGGTACAGGAAATCAGTACGTTAAAAATGGATTTACGAGCTAGAAGTTGCGTGCACCCCCTAACTGTACTTGATGTTGAGACTGTAGCAAGAGTATATTAGCCATCAATAGCTCATATACCTCTAGATATTATGATTTTCCCCCCTGTTTAGTTAGACTGGTAGAAGACTTCAAGATCATCGTCCTAACGAGTCTATCGCTTTACTCGTTCTTTATTTTCTATGGTAGAGAGAAAAATGCTTCTTACGATGTAAGTACCCTAACAAATGTTCACCCCGAAATCTAACCCTACTATCACCATTCTTCCATATTTAGCTTGAGGCATATTTAATAAGGTTGACAATATACACGTGGTTCCCTATAGAATCAAAGAATGTGAACTTAACAAAGAAACATTGGTCAGAGTTCGTGTGGCAGTAGAGGCTAAATAGTACCAACGACCAGCAGACCTAACTAACTATATGGAAACAAGAGTAATTATTAGAAAGCTTTAGCCTTCCTGCAACATTAGCAACTACAATTAAGTGTAAAAGAAAGCGTAGCTTGAGAATATATAACGGTGGCCCTTTAAACTTTATAAAAGTGGTTGCTTTTTTTATTAGTTTAAACATACTTTATAACAGTTTTATTAGTAAATGTTTATTTTTAAAATTAACTATAAACATATTTACATTAAAATGAACTATATAGCTTATATATTATAATATAAAATAAAATAACTAATAACTATTATAATTAAATATAAAAAATAAAGTAAATAGTTAAATAAGTGGTTAAATAGTTAATAAAGCTTAGCCCTTTTAAATTTTAAAGTAGCTTAAATTAATATATAAAACGTTTTAATTTTTGTTGTATTAAAATGGCAGCTGTACTAACAATGGTAAAAGCCTTTTATTTTAGTGACAGCTTGGTCTGGCGTTACAAGGGTTTTTATAAGTATATGATATACAACATGTATGCTTAAGGACAATGTCAATGGGGCTAGTTCAACTATCAAAGTTAGGTTTCACTGACATGGTTATTAAAGTATTATTAAAGGCTTAACTGAAAAGCCTAGATCAAGCTTCCATTTGGCTCATGTTGGACGATTCGGTATTAGCGAGTGCTGCATCCATTACGATCCAATAAAAACATTATGGAATTGATTTGACGTAAGGTAGGCAAGGTGGGTAGTCTGCTATTGACAATATGGCATTAAGAATCTACAATCAAGCGTGGACATCGGCAACAGGAGGAGGAAGAACGGCATTATTAACCGACCTAAAATTGGCCGTTGCGGAGGCTTTGAAAGCAGCTGTATTTGGAGCATCTGTGTCTGATAGGTATCCATTGATGTCATCACGTGACAAGCACATACAAGCATTCGTGCATAAGTTGGGCAACCTTAGGCATGCACCTATGGCGTATGACCTCACTCACGTCGACACAACATGTGCGATAGGTAGTGCTTATTTATATACACTGCCCGTGCCCTTTTACTAATCTCGGCCGGTTTGCCTACGCATTCGAGAGTGCCCGCAGAACACGTGACTTTGCGACCAAACCCGGACGCAGTCAACACATCACTATCCAGGAGATATGACAACGTCGGTGACGATGTTGGCCACGGACGGGAGATTTTTCGGGTACCAACGGGGTTGAGGAGGGAAGCAACGGAAAGTTGGACTGACGTAGGCCACTGATAATGTCATGATGCGAGCGGCGATAGTAGGTGACGTGGGGGAGGACAAGGGTTGTGAAGCGCATGACGGTAGTGTAGCGAAAACATCTACGCCGTACCACCTATCAAATACGGAGGTCTGCGTAATTGCCGTCGATCGCCTCTCTCTCTCTCTCTCTCGCTCATCAGCAGCGCCCTAGGAGATGAGGTGGAACGGAGAAGGTACCTAACCTAGTGAGTGGAATCCAGGTCAAAGATGGGAAACTCAACGTGAGCAGCAGCAGCAAATACAGTGCCGTACATACAGATACGCATAGGAGCTATAACTTAGTAGCCACAGCACATAGCTGAAGGTCAACGAACGTTTTTCCATCCCTTGGGATAATAATAGATGGGTACGGGTATATATAGATATATATACATACATACATACATTACATACATCCGTAGACAATGGGTATACCGGTGCATGTCATGTGCAATTCACGAAACAACCTCGTCTCCGGCCGGTACGCTGGGTATTTTGACTCCTGCTGGCCATGGCGCAGCGGATTGGATGGATGTTGTTAGGATTGACGTGACGCCACAGGGCAAGGCATGGTTACGGTTCCTTGATGGATGGATGGAGATGGCAATCTGAGGGCAAGATACCAAGATACCTGCTGCGTGCACTATAACTACCTATGCGTCGACTGCCTATCGCAGCAAGCTCCAGGGACGCGGCTGGTTGCACTGCATATGCGCAACGGCGCCCAATTTCGGGCTTGCTTGCTTGTTTATTGTGGTCCGTTTCAAGTTGGAAGCCCACTGAGCAGGGGAATGTTGACCCGCGGCAGGTTAAATTCATCAAATCGTCGTCCCAATCGGGTTAGCCCACGAGCGGCGCGTCCGCCGTTTAGCTGGTGTTATGCTGTACTTAAGGTAACTCAGGTATGTATGTGGCACGCTACTGTACAGTGCCGCAGGAGGTGTGGTAGGGGAGCAGTAGGGAAGACGTACCTGTAACTACCTACCACCTAGGTAGATAGTAGGGGGGAAATTGGGCTACAGTCAAGGAGGTACATACTTAGGTAGGTGCAGCAGTACACTACGAAGGTACCTACAAGTAGGTATGCGTATAGGTAGGGACATGGTTAGGTATCAAATGTATGTATATGTTGAGCTCTGCTTTTCCCTCTGGTTTCCTCTCGACACAAGTAAAGGGAAAAAAAAAAAAAAACCTTGAGCCACCATCTTGCCCCTAAAACAGACCGACGCAGTCCCTAATAGTCCTTACCCAGTCTAGCAGTCCCTAATCTTTTATAGGATCGATCGGTGGTTGGTCGGATCCTGGCGCTGACGCTCGACCCTGACTCTTAGACTCCTATTAGGTATTAGGCATGTGCCTGCCTCCAAAACATGACAGGCCAGTAGCTCATACTGACAACCAACCAAGTGACAATCTTAAACCACCGTCAAGCCGTCCGTCTGTCTGTCTTCCTTCCCTTCTGCCTCCTCCCACTATTACTTGTAACCTAACCTACCTACCTACGTCTCTCTCTCTCTCTCTCTCCCTCAAAACCACAACCTTATCCATCGTTCAGTCCAGCGAGAGGGTTAATACTGCCTCGGCGGCCCTGGTTGTTTTTTTGTTGTTGTACAACGGCTCCCCTCCTCTCCACCGCCCATCACTCGCTTTTTTCCGTTTTTTATTTCTCTTCTCTTTACTGGTCTGCGCTAGGATCATTTGCCCCGTCGTTCAGCATCACCCCTGTCAGCCGCCTCCTGAGTAGCAAGGGCCGAAGGGCAGAAAAAGGGTGTCATTGCAGCGCATTCGAACTCCGGCGAGAGATTGCCTTGATTCACCAATCATCGCCAAGAAACCATCATTTCGTTCGCGTTCTCGCGCCCTCCCGACACTCACTCTTCCCTGACCTCCTGAGCGCATCTAATGACTACAAGCTATGAAGTTGAGCGAGCAATGAGACGACAAAGACTAGCATTGCAATAAAGACATTTATTCCATCTTTATTCTCTCGGTATCTCGAAACCCCCGTTAATCACCATTCACTGCCGATAAGAACACTCGAGCCTTGATCGAGATTTTCTCTCTCCTTTCGACGTTGCCTTCTGGCCCTTGGTTTTGTGTGTCGCAACCCCGAACAAGCCACTCGTTATCGTGCATCCATCTGGGCGGCCTCAGCACAGCGGACGCGCTCGGATCCTATCGTTACTAGATTGCGTGTATCTGCGACGGTCTTTTCCGCCAGCTTGCGCATTCCGGTCTGTGCCCTCTCTCTGTACACCGGAACACCAGGTTATCAAAACCGAACGCTTCCCCAGAATCAACAGCTCCCAACTTGCACATCAAACGAAATAATCGGGTTGGTCGGGAGTAGCGTTGACAATATGGCGTAAGTCTCGTAATGGGTAATGCTTAGAACGAGAATTAACGATTTTACTCTAACAGCAATCTCGGGTCAGCCTTCCGTTCGTTTTGGCATACTATGACCAGTTATGACCGACGTAGGTTACCCATGTTGAGAGAATGAGGAAGTGGAAAAACGCGAGCAACGTTGCTAAGAAATAATACATGCAGACTCGAACTATGATTCCCCCCATCGAACAGGCCGCCACGTGCCCCTGAACCGACAAAGCACATTGACATCGGTTGCTACCGCCTCCGAATCCCGCGCCGATATCACATCTCCATACCAGGACGACCTAGGTCGGTTATCCAACCAAGCGGATGGTACTGCATACATGGGTGCAGGCATGCCCTCCGCATCTCCGCTTTCGCCCGGTTCCAACGGCCCTTACTCTCCAGGCTTGAGGTCTTTCAACGCTAGGAGGGAGAGCTCAAGAAATGATGGTTTCGAAACTGTAAGCAGTCCTGGCGACATTCAAATGCAGTCCTTTGCCGACGGTGCCCCTCCGGCACCCCCGGTGGGTCATTCGTGGAAGCGCATAGATCGGTGGGCTGAAGAGAACTACCCCGAGCTTTTCGATCAGCTCTGTGAGGGTTGTACAAATAATGATTTGGTCGAGCTCGAGCATCAGCTCGACTGCTCGCTGCCCCAGGATCTGAGGGACTCTCTTATGATTCACGACGGCCAGGAGCGGGGTGGCAATCCCACCGGAATCATTTTCTCCTCGATGCTCCTTGACTGTGAAGAAATGGTGCAAGAGTGGGATCAATGGCGGAGAGTGAATCAGCAATATTTACTGGAGACTTCAGTAACTAGACCCGCGGCTCCCTCTAAAGCCTTTGGCGGCAGCAACGAAGCATCTTCTTCTCGGTCAGCACCGGGCTCTCCCGGCTCACAGACGGGTTCACAGAAAAGCTCATGGCGGCAAGATCTTCAGGCACGTCAAGACTCGGTTCCCGCTGGCGCCATCCAGCGAGCCTATGCACACCCGGCCTGGATCCCTCTTGTACGAGATTGGGGTGGAAATAATCTAGCTATAGATCTTGCACCTGGGCCAACTGGAATTTGGGGGCAGATCATCTTGTTTGGCCGAGACTATGATACGAAGTACGTTGTTGCTCGGTCGTGGGGTGCTTTCCTTGCGATTCTTGCGGACGACTTGAATAGTGGCAAATGGTTCGTAGATGAGGATACTAACGAGCTCAAACTACGCGAGTTTAAGACCACTCGTGTTGAGCCCTCTTATTTCGACATCCTTCGTTGGCGGATGGACCAAAAGCACGGCCGCACTGCAAAGACTGTTGCGAAGCGTAAGTCTGGTGTGCCAGGAGGTGCTGGGTCCCCTGGCGGCTCTCCTTACTCGAGTCCTGTTGATGCCAATGGTGACGCTCGTGGGAGATCTTTACAGCGACTCAGTAGTCCATCACCATTGGTCAGCCCTGCGCGAGTTGGGTTCGGGAAATCTAGCGCGCTTGCGCGAGTTGCGGAAGAATCGGGGAATCCCGACCCGAAACTTGTGACTAACGGCATCAAAGAGGCCAAGCTTGTGGAAGTCGAGACTCCGAAAGTGCAAAATGACGCGAACTCAGCTACGCAACAAGACGTTGCGCCCGGGGCCATGGAAAAGGCATCCTCGTCATCGAAGACGGAAGAGGATATAATAAACGGCCACACAGACGATATTGAAGGGGGCATGAAAACCATAGAGATCTGATGAGAGTTCCACGACGAAAAGCAACGATAGCTATGTTCCACGACCAATACATATCTAGCAAAAGGGCGGCGTTCAAGGCATCGGATTTAGCAAACGTTTCACGAGTATCATCTTGCGAGCGCCTCTTGGTTTTCCCCAGCTTCTCCGACAACACGGTGGTATTCTTACGCAGTGTCTATTCCTACGATGCTCCGGATTCATGGCACACGGGAACTTGGGCCTGCTGTTCGTTCGTATGAACATTGATGAAGCATGAAGCCAAGTTCAAGGTGGCTAGCAATAGCGCAAGACCACGGCGATTCTTCAATTCTTGTACCAAAAGCATATTTATCTAGTTTGCTTCCACAGCCCGGCTGCCCGTCGGCGAGAGATTGATCTAGCTCCGTGCTCAGGGGCGGCGCATTGACCCAGCGGACCTGTTTGAGGGAACGCCACAACGGTGAGCTGTGCAAAGGGGAAGGCGTTTGTATTCGTTTCTCACGCTTTGGGATGATCGGGTGGGTTAATAGATCTGACGAGCGGCCCCGGCCCGTCATCAGGGCTCACACTGGGAGGCGTCGGAGGAAGCAATATTATACAATCACCTCTAGAGACAGCGGCTTACAGCTATGCACGCCGATAGGAGTGCAGTCAACGGTGGAACGCGTAATTGGATTGCACCACCTAGTTCGTAAAATATAATTCAATACGCTAATGAGTTTGGTATTCTAGATTCAAATGATAATCGTAGCTTAATATCTCTTCGTGTGTTTATGTAATAACCGATAGCCTAGGCACTATTGCTGTAGACCCGTCGTCTTTCATAGCTTGGACCCGACCTAGTTTCTACTTGACTTGCTTAGGTCTATATATAGTTTGTCAAGTAATATTTATTTAGATCTACTAAAAGAATTCTCTGTGGTTATGCCAATGTGCTTGTTACTTGCCACTTCTGTTCATCAAATTGAGTGGAGACCATTGGATAGTCCCTTTAGTACCTATTCTACAAGTAGACTAGGTAGGTACCTATGTATGTAGGTAGGCATGTTTACCTAAGCATGCCAAGGCTAACCAGGCGTCATCAGCCTCAGACCAACTCTCGACTCCTGAGCCAAGCTTAATCTGCCTCAGCCTATATCTACTTACAAGTTACCACCGACTCCGTGCAATCACCTACCCACCGGCCACCCACCCACATCCTCGAAAGCTAAGGTTATTGAGGCTCCCCAAGCCCAACTGCAACCACTTATCTCCTTCGATCTCCCACTCCGAAGCGGGCCGCGAGCAATATGGAGGAGGACCGCCTTTGGAAGTTTAGCAAGCCGGCCTGGCTCAACAGCGCCTGGGCGCGCAATGCCGGCGTCTACACGGCTGGAGCTCTGGTGCGTCTCTCCCCGGCCTGACTCGACCTGGCTTGACCCTACCTCGACCCTACCTCGACCCAACCTGAGCCGCCGACCCATCCTACATCCTACATCCTACATCCCACACACCCCATAGCCCTCGTTCGCTCTGCCTGCCGGAAACGATCTATCTGACTAACTGGCTAACTCGCAATGCGCTGTGGCGCAAAACAGTTCTCCCTCGCCTTCTACGTTCTCATCGACGCGGCCGTGTGGTCGAAATCGGGGCTCAACATGTCGGACGTACACGTGACGTTCGTGGACTGGCTACCGTTCATCTTCAGCTCGTTGGGGATGCTGATTATCAACTCGGTGGAGAAGGCCCGCCTATCGGCCGACTCGTTCAGCTACTCCGGGTCCGGGGTCGCGTGGAAGGCGCGCGTGGTGCTGTTCCTCGGCTTCGCGGCCCTTGCCGGCGGCATGGCCGGCGGCGTTGTCGTCTTTGTGCTCAAGTTCGCCGTCCAGCAGGTTGCCTGGCCCATGATGGGCATGGGCGTAGAGAATATTGTCGCCAACGGCCTTGTTGGTGTTTCTTCCGTCGTGCTATGGGTGAGCCAGAATATGGAGGATGAATATAGCTATAATCTGGCCTTGTAAAGGGGGGGGGAGGGGGAGAACGATGGGAGGGAGGGAGGTGGTGGAAGTCAATCTCACGGCGTTTCCTTTTTTTTTTTTTTCCCTTACTCGTTTGGTTGCGCTAGAGCTAGTGGCTTTACGAGAGAGCGAGGTACATATTGTGCGCGTAGAGCTCAGAGTACTTTAGGCTTGCCTTGGTTCAATAGGTAATACGATTGCTCGGACTGAACTCATCTTTCTCTTGGAGAGCTGGACGCATGTACACATACTATTTCTTGCGGCACGGGAACGTCACATAGGAGGCTCCTATAGGAAGGAGACAGGAAGTGAATATTTATTCAAATTCACAGCTCTTATCTGTCTAGTGAGACATTTCTTGATCTACCGCCTATCTCTTCAGCTTCCTTCACATTAACATTCTATCCCGGAGAACTATACGGTCCCTATCGATCCCCGATACAATACCTAACTAATATAGCCTCTTCCTGAGCCATCAGCTTATTAAGTTTGGTAGCTTGCAATGTGGACTACTTTTGCGTACATAACGTATGAGGCAGCCACAGGCGCTGGCACCAAGTATGTCAGTGCAGTGCTAACTAAGTATGGACTACATTTTCCCCCATGCGGCTAGCTATTTTTTGCAAACTCAAACATGGTGTTGAGGGAGGGGGGGGAGATAAAAGGGATAAAAAGACAGAAGAGACAAAAAGCTGTCCAAGGTGAGGATCGAACTCACGACTTCCGCATTGCTTTCATGCTACTTCGCGCATTGCCAAATAGTATAAGAACGGCACGATACCACTTCGTCACTCGGACCTTAGAGTTCCGGCCATTTAAAATGGCCCATGAAGAAAGAAAACTGGAGAAGGTCCCCAAAAGCCACTTCAGCCATAAAGTGGCTGTGGCAATTCACCCCAAGGTTCGAAAGGCGTGAGCTCTAATACAAAAAGTCGCCTAGCAGTGAGTGACTCAAAGATAAGCAATAACCTGCGTTGCTCTTTAGTAGGTACAAAGCTGACCATTCTAATCGTTCCGCTGGGCGGCCGCTTAGGTTATAAAGTGCTATCGTAGTGCCTGAATCCGACGAAAAGTTGCCCAAAGTCAACAAGGCTGCCCATAGCATCCCGATCTGCTACTTATCCGAGAGTACGGCTTCTCACTGGTAATCGATTTTGACAGATATTTGTCTTGATATAACAAAGTCCACTGCGAGGCTAACTCGAGTTGCTAACGATGAGACTCCCCCCTAACCTCCCAGGATTCAACTGCACGTGTCTTACCATGAATATTCTTGAAAATACCAGAAGATAAATCTAGTATGTAAAGTTGCAGCATATCTATTAAGTTAATAACCTTAGAGTTGTCGGTGCAATGTTATTACCAGTGGCATGTAGCAGACAGTCAGGGCAAGGTCGACTGCTCCGAATAGAGTTACGAGATGAGAGCTGCTCGGCTACATTAGGTATCTATATAGATAGCGTACGGCCTAGCAACGCTTCAATGGTAGTCTACTGTATCCCATCCTCTCGGTTTGAGGGCAAAAAAATGTCTGCTACGAATGGCCCTGCCACAATACCTGCAACTGTATAATATAGATTAACGGTAACCTATTAAGGATTTTTCATGGTGATGGCACTTGAACCCAGAGTAAAGGGAGGGGGGAGGGGGCGCTAAGAGAAACAGCGCGACATAAATATTACTCGAAAACTAAGGCCAGGAATTTTTTTGGACTTGGGCTTCTTGTCACGGAATAATGATGAAACAGTGCGGTACATGACGGTCTGAGACCGGGACCTATGTGATGACTCATTGAATCCTCGCGGCTCGTAACTTTGTCCGGCAAGTCTTACCCATCAATATGGTCGTATGTTATTTAAGAATTCGAATATTTGCCTGGGGTTCCTCCTTCGGAGGCAGCAATAGAGTGCCAAATGACGACGCATCTCGTCTTATAGCAACTGTCGCTTGTTGCCTGCTTGAATGTTTTTATTAGTGGTTGCTTCACCTCTTGGTAGGATGGGACTTCAGTGCCCAGAGGGTACTCTGAACCCCGACAAGACATACTACGATGCTAACAGGGCGACAGGTATTCTTACAAATACACCTCATCTATAATGGATAACATCAAGAAATTGCGACTGGGCGGGTTTCATATGTCTAGCTACGAGGACCTCAAAGTGTAGGACAAGTCGTTCGCTTGCATATCCCATCCAGCTCAATGATTTCGGTTGCAGGAGCCAAAGACATGTTGATCTCAAATCACTGCAAGACACTAGGTTAGGAGTATTCAACTTGAATACCCAATCAAATCAAACCTCAGTAGAGTGCTTTCTCATTTATTTCTATTAGTATTCTCTCAACAAGAGCAAATTCGCTTAGACCAATGGCTCCCATGACCGTATCGGCTAATGGCGTGGTGATTTTAAAATAGGTGCTGAAAGCAACGAAGTTGCTACAGAATTGCCATTTTTTATAGCTGAGGGCGGCGTGCCAATGATAGGGGAACTATTGTTGTTGTTGTTGTAGTAGTAGTAGTAGTAGTAGTAGTAGTAGTAGTATTTGTATCCAAGGGAGTCCTTACGTAGTAAGAAACTCTAAATCTCTCGAGGGGTATTGGGGGCGTGCTACAGCTTAGGAGACTATCACGCTAATTATACAAAAAGCAACCCATCTAGCCACTCTTGACCTAAGGTCGATTCGCCCCGAAGGGCATCCTGCTGTCTCCTCCCTCCTCCTCCGGGTGGGAGAGTACCCAAGCCTGGGCTTCTTCAGCCTTTCGCTTTATCGCCAGGGGAACTGCCGTGTCGCGGAGAAGTGCAAAGTAAGAACTTACTTAAAAAGGGGAAACAGAAATACTAGCTATCAGACTGGCTGTATACGAGCTTTACCGGTGAGAGGCTTATAACGATCACAGGCTTCCATAGAAATGGAACGGGAAGCTGAGATACAGATACGATTCTATTCCAATTATATGTAACGTATAAGGTAGAGTGGATCTCTATTGGTGTATGCTCAAATCGCTAGTCCACCGAGGAAGATAAAACTTGGTGTTTTCATACACGAGGAACGTGACCCACGTCGCGGGCATGACTCTCACCACACCAGGAATAATGCCACGGTAGAAACCTCGCCACCCTTCCTCCCTCCACGTCCTTTTCACGACGCCCCGAATACCCCGCCCAAATCGCTCCTCGGCATCGTAGTTCTGAAGACGGCTGCGGAGGACCTGGTACGGGTATGTGACCGCACCAGCCACCAACTTAGACAAGCTCGAGATCACAAGCGTAGCTTCGTTGGTCATCCTCTGTTGCCCATCATAGTCCGGATGGCTCGTGCCTTGGGCGCCCGTCTGCCGTCTCTTGATGTACGTTTGTTTCAGTGGGTCGTAGACGGCGAACTGTACGGCGCCGTGCGAAACGCCGAAGAGACCGATTCCTAGCCCGCGGTAGAACCCCCTCCAGCCCTCGGATCGCAGAAGCTGCGCGGCGCCCGCCCACATACTCGGATACGCGCCAACAGCGCCACGATCGGAGGATAGCATGCGTGTCTTTAACACCCAGATGGGATTGGTGAGGACTTGGGTGAACATGCCGGCCAGGCCAGAGGCGACGAAGTAATCCTGCGGTGTGAGCGCAGCAGGATCGCCACCGGGCGACCGACGTTTTATAGCCAGAATCGCATTCTCGGCGCGCGCCTTGAAGAAGAAGAACGAGGCCCAGCTAGAGGCGTTTCCAAGCAAGTTTGGCGTAAGACCACGATAGAGAGCAGCGACGGGGTGTGGCGTCCTTGTCAAGCTGCGGATCACGGAGATGGTGGTCAAAGTTGGAGAAGTAGCTGCATGGCTGCGGTGTACTACCCAGACGTTAGTCGCCAATGGCCCCCGGGGGGGGGGGGGCGGTTTGGGCAAGTAGGACGTAGACAGACTTTGCATGCGAGTTTTCACGATGTCGAGGGGATGGACTGCAAGTGTAGCGACGGAGCCGGCGGTCAGGCCGGCCACGGTCTCGACGAAGGCGGGAGAGAGGCCCGCATCTTGACGTGTCATAGAGACGGGGTTGAGTTGTAAACCCAATATTCGATGATTACATTATGTTGTGTCCCAACACGCACAGATGTTGGGTCCCGGGTTGAATGAAGCCTGCGCATTTCTTACATGAAGGGTCTTACAAGGATGCTTCTCTCGAGATCCACATAGTGAACTAACTAGGTGGGTACCTAGGTAATTGGAACCTGCTTGGCGTCACCGATAACTACCTAGGTACCTACCTACATAGCAGGTACATTAAGTACCTGAGAGAGCTGCAGTTGTACCATTTAACAGCATATTTGGGCCGAGATATTGGAATATCTGTGATTGCATTACCCATAGTTAGACCTAGGTAGGTACCTATGGTATACCTATCCATGGTCCACCTAACAACAACACATCGGATCTCTTCATCGTGAACCCAAGAGGTAACTAGAGACTGCGTTCTAGTATCTGGTTCCAGAATACTCTGCACAGTCATACCGGCAATCATGGCGACAAACGTGGCGACGGCCACGGAAAATACAGTAACGACAGGAACGGATAATAGTACTACTTCTGGGGCTGTCGATACGCCCAAGCTGTCAATACTTGTTGAGTTCACGTATAGTCCAGTCCAGCCTTACCATCCATCCCTCTACAGCATACTTACTTTGTTCCTCACCCGCCCTAAGCGCCCGGTCCGGCCTCGTCGCTAATCGCATTCGCTAGTGGTGGCTTGGAGATGCTATTCTCAGACCAACGTCGACATGGGCTCTCCATGCCGGCGATCGACAAGAACGGCAAGCCCGTGACCATCGCTTATCTCATAGACCACCTGTGTGAAAACGTGATGAACGACGCCCGGAGAGAGCTGTTCGTCCTCGACGATCATCTGTAAGCAGTCCCCAGCGCTTTCTCACCGCCCCCTCGAGACTCTACTACGGACGCGTGGGCGTGCTTGTATTCTGGCCCGGTCGTCGTGTGGGCTGGTCGCGGGGGTTGGAATCGCGGGGGTGGCCGGGTGGCCTGGTGCTTGCTGGACCACGATCGAATCCTCTCGCCACCTCACCGACCAAAGGAACCCAGAAGGCGACATGTGAAAATCAAATCCCACTAACCAGGCTTCGTAGGCGACCGGGCATCCTGGTTCTGATTAACGACGCCGACTGGGAGCTGGAAGGAGAGGAGGCCTATGAGATCCAGAACGGTGACAACATCCTATTTGTCTCAACGCTGCATGGAGGTTAGGCTAGCCGTAGTGGCAGCTGGTGCGATGACATGACCGCCGCGCATGCCCATGGCTACTACCACATCCATGCTATTATCAATGTCGGATGCCTGTGTGATATCTTGGCGCCCAACGTCGCAGGTGAGCCTACTTGAGCGCATCCCTCCTCCTGCAAGCAGTAAGGATGAGCCTTGTTATGACCGGGTTTGGTTTCTTGACGGCTCGACCGCTTCTATCTCAGCTGCCGTCCTGGCAATCTCGGGAGTCAAGAGAGCTATCCATTCCGCACAGCTACTGCCCCTCTCTGTTTCTGTCTCTGTCCCTGTCTCTCCTGTCTATAGCTAGCTAGCTGTATGCGCAGTCCAAACTACCCCGCGACTCTGCATGTGAAACAGGGTTGGTTGGTTGATCGGATAGGACCATGCGGTGAGAAGCAAGATTTGCGGCTGCTACCTCGGCGTATGCATACTATTATTTCCTGTTCCGAAGTACCTATAGCTGAAGTCACTAAGGACGCGAGAGCTGGGAATCACGGTCATTCCAAGATCCAACACCTCGACGGGGAGATAACAGATCTCGGCTATTGATGGATCGATTTTGCTCCATGTCAAATATCCCCCCAACCTAATGCATGCATATATCTCCGAGAAACCGATCTATTTGGTGGATTGCGGGCATCCAGATTGTGACGCCCACCAAATCGCCAGCGGTACTGCTGTGCTTCTGCAGACGTCTGTATGGGTGTGCGTATGGGATGTAGATGTGACCAGGGGGCCCTTGCTCGATTCGCGCTCGACACATTCAGCTTAGTCTCGTTCCATCGATCGCAATCTTCTTGATTAGCGCCCCGATCTGCCGTGGCTATCCAAATAGGCGACGCGCAGGGACACAGAAAGAGGGAAGTGAAGCGCAGTGAAGCGGAAGTGAACCGACAAGATAGGAAACCAAACGAAAGCCCACTGTATCTACCAAGTAAGGCCTACCAAGGCTATCGCGACAACATTAACCCCCATGAATTGCTACGCTGCTACGTTACCCCGATTTATTAATGATACACCCCCTGGGGATGTGCTGTGTGCGCTGGGTGTTCAAATCTTGGCCACGCGTCGCATAACTAGTGAAGCTGATGACGAGGCAAGCAACTCAAAGTTGCGCTGCACTTTCTAGTAGAGAATCCCCGTCCCCCGCCTCCCCCGCCTCCCCCGCCTTTGCCATGATGAATCTCCTAGAGATGTGCTGTAGCATCGTGTTTGTACACGGATAGAGTGTCATTAGATGGAATAGGTATGGAGTATCATCACTAGGGGACGGTTACTCCCGTGTTCACGGATGCTCCCGAACGGAATTCCGTTCGCCAGGGCGCTAGGTTAGGTAGAATGAGGCAGAATGACTTCGCCGTGGTTTTAAACCGGTCAGCTTTTTCATACCGCCGATCGACGCGGACTTCTAAACCGTCGCCTGAGAACAATTGGCATGCATATACGTATGTATGTACGACCTGGTCGCACTGTTGCGGTCATTTCGGTCCGTTTGAATTCGGCGTGGTCAACCCGTCGCAAACCGGCTCGAAGTTGCAAGCATTCAAACACGAAAATCATCAGCGCAAGTGCATTCCGACAACAGACTTTGATTCTCCTTGCTCTTCCGAGCGCATACTACTTACTACCACTCCTTGAAAATGTCCTCACACTGCCCGTTCCCCATCCATATTGCTCAGGCACACCTGGGCGCCGGGAATTACAGCTCCAACCAGCCACACACACGCCCCCCTCCCACCCCCGGCTCCCTTCTCGCACCCATCTCCCTATGCAGCCGCCATGCAACTCGGGACGAAAAGGCGAATAATAAGCCAATAAAAACAAACAGCCAACCCATCGTCGACGTACATAATAGACATAGCCAGGCAAACGGACAAGCCATAAACAGGGATAGAAAACAGAGACACATATGCCCCCCACTCTAAGCAGAAAAGCTCATAAAGCGCGAAGGGGAGAAAAAGAGGCAGAAACTGACTATTTGCATACTTTCGCGGGTTTGAAATTTGTTCAGACAGCCTAACCCAGTGCTCTTCCCCGCCCACGTCCGATGAGGCATTCACATACACAGTTTTGCAGGAATCTTGCTTGCAAGGTCGGAAATAATTCAAACAATCCACCCGATCCCGGTCAGTAAGAGGGAGGATCTCATAACCCCCCCTTTTTTTGCAACGCCGTATTGAATAAACCATTGGAAACGAGAAATGTAAGAAAAAAAAAAAAAAAAAAAAAAAAGAGCTTGACGAAAACTGCACAACTGCGGCCGCCGCCCCCACCCCTTCGCTGTACTCGGCATTCATCAAACTCCCTCACTTCCTCCACCTTCCTGCCTCCGACTTTATCGTTGGTCCCGTCAATTGAGTAATCCACTTGGCATGCCCTAGCATGTTGGCTAATTAGGCCAAATGAAATATGGCCAGTGGACGGTGAAGCGCATGATGAAAATTAAAAACCGGGACACATAAACATAAGACCGTAAAAAATGAGTAGGAAACTAAACCGATAGAAGCAAATACGTGGAAAGAGCAAAACAAAATAAGAGCAAAAGAGCAAAATTCCTCGTCAATCCATAACAATGTTTGGTATCTCGAAATTCGAATTGTGCCGCCCAGTCGTATTTATTAATGAACCATTCCTTCACTGTCGGTGACTTTTTCTTTTTTCTTTTCTTTTCTTCTTTTTGTCGAATAGCTTGCCATCTAGCATGTCGTTCGACGGCCCCCATGTTTCGTTAGGGCGCACATCCACCTAATACATTCGGTTGTGGAACGAAAGACTACGGTGGTGGTCTTCGTATAAGCCTCCCGGAGAGCTGGCTGGAGTCACCGTGCCGCTTGAAAGGCCGGCTTGCTCTATCTCGTACACGTCGTAACCGTGCCCGCCCCGAGCGAGCAGGAAGTCTTGTCCTAGGTTGGCCCGTGCCATGCTAAAGTGGCCGAAGCTCATGGAATGGGGGAGGCCGTGGGAGATGGGGAACGGTCCCCCGTGCTGGAGTTCGACAGGAGACTGCAGCGCATATTGGCTCGGCTGGTTGTTAGAGTGAGGAAGAAGTTGGACCCTGCACTCCTTCCCTCGTCCCTTGATTCCCTTGTTGCTGTTCTTGTGAACGTTCAGAAAGTAGTTCCACACTTCTCGATCCGCTTCGGTCAGTTCCGCGACGGATCTCACGTTGGCAAACTTCAGCTCCAATTCGCGGAGCTCTTCTTTGTGATAGTTGTTTTGATGGGTCTGTGACAAAAGCTAGTGTTAATCATTTTGATTTCTTTCTGCGTGCACGAAACAGCCGCCATCCTGTAGACTTACCTTGAGATTGCCCCGTGAGCTAAACGTCTTGCCGCACGACTTCAGAATGCAGCGGAAGCTGTTTCGCTTGTAATGCGTCTCAAGGTGGGCCGCCAGGTTGCCCTTCTGGGGGAAGGCCTTGGGACAACCCTCGAAATGGCATTTGAACGGCCGTTCACCTGCGTGGCGACGCTCATGTGTCTGATATATTGGTTAGCATTTGTTTCGGCGATTCAGATGGATACTGCATACTCGCAGATTGCCCTTCTGCGTAAAGCGTTTATCACAACCGGCGAATGAACATTTCTACATCCAAGCGTTAGTCACTCGCTGATCATCATGAGTGGTACTCTTACGTGAGGCCTCTCCCCGGTGTGTGCTCGGTCGTGGATATGAAGATGGGTAATTTGAGAGAATCGCTTGTGGCATTTCTTCCTGTGGCAAGCATGGGGCTTGTCTGTCAGTTCAGTGCTGCTTCCGTCTGTCCTCGACCTCTTCCGACTGGCGGAGCTCCCAGCACTGCTATTATTTGCGCGGATCTTGGGCTTAGCTTGTGTGGACGCTACGTCTCCTTCGGACCCATCATTCTTTTGCTGGATGATCTTCATCAACTGGTCGATACCCGTAGCGAACACGACGTTGGGGGCCTGGCCATCCGCTGTATCAGCAGGCATTGTTTTGCTCTCCTTCAAAGTCTCGAGGGGCTGGGACTCGGTTTTGATTACGGGGCTCAAGCTTGATTGTTTCGCGGGGAGGTGGTTGACCCCCGAGATAGGCTCGGGTATGCCATGGACAGGTACAGAACTCATGTCTAGCATTGGACGTTCGGTGAGATACTGTTTCGTCGGCGGTACGACCGCATCCGTGACCTTAGGTGTATCATATGCGTCATAGACAAATCCGTGATTTACAGGATATTGCGATGCTGGCATATTTATCATCGTTATGTTGTAGGAATTTTCCATGACGAAAGTTGGTGGGAGAGCAGGCGGCCATGGCTGCTGGTGAGGAGGCCACCGTTGTTGTTGTTGTTGCTGCTGCTGCTGCCAATTCTCGGGATCTGGCCGACGAGTCATGTTGTCTGACATATGACGCTCGGTAATGGACGATAGAACCAGCTCTTCTTGTAAGTAAGTGATGAGATGACGTTGATCTCAGGTGTGGAGTAACAGCGCTGTAGTGGATGAAGTCTACAGAAGTTGCGAGAGTGTGTGTGATGTAAAAGCAAAATACCGCCCAACAATAGGAAAGATGGTTGATGTTGATCTAGGATTAGGATACCTATGTGATGTATGTGGTGTATGTGATGTGGTCACCAACCGGTGCCGACCACAAGGTTTATTATAGTCGAGCTCTCTTGGGAGGTGAGACAAGGAATCCCGATCTGGGACAATGAGTGAATGTATATACCGACCTACAGTATTAGTACTTTGAAATGGGGACCACCTGTGATGTGCAACTGGGGTCGATCTGTAGAGCCAATCGACTGGAATCACCCCTCAGCGAAGGAGATCTTGGGATCTATCTCGCAAGGTATGCATGTGGGTACGGAAATAAAAGAGCTGGACTAGTCTGTTGAGGCTTGCTCCTCCAAGACACCCCCATCCCTGGCAAGTTGCTTAATGGGGCTACACACACAGCCGGTGGTTAGGAAGAACAAGCTGTGGACGATTTGAGACCTTGGAGACCCTGAACGACAGGGAGGCCTTCGGGGCGCCAAGGTTATCGGGACGGCGAGACATTTGACTCGTTCAAACTACCTACACAGGACAGAGGGGAGGGGACCAGATCCAGCACGAGTCTGGCACCGCAAGACAAGGCGTGGCGGGTTGCAGATTCGGTTTTACGAGCATACAGTAGGTAGTGGTAGAGGTAGTGTACGTAGTGTAGTGTGTGTACGGTACGGTACGGTACGGGCAATGATCCATCGTTCAGTTCAGTTCAGTCCAGTCCAGTCCGATCCATACGTAGGGAGGTAGGTAGGTAGGGAGGTAGGTAGGTAGGGAGGTAGGTAGGTAGGGAGGTAGGTAGCGTATGTAGGTAATAGTATGTATGTATGTATGTATGTACCAGCAGCAGTACGAGATACAGTTATCACACTCGGACAGACGAAGGACACGAGCCGTCCAAACAACCAGCCAACCAGACAACCCAACGAGGACGAACGCTGAATATGACGCTGTCTCTTGCCTCCCCGGGCTGCTACCTCTTTTCCAGAGCGAGCAAGTGAGAGGCCATGTCTGCGTAGATGAACGGCGAACAGGGAGAGCCCGGTGAGCACGTCAACCACTCGCCTGCTCGAATGTTGCGGAAACAGGTGGAGAAAGAGGGTTGTGTCGTCGCCTTCTGGCAGAGTGTTTTTAGTGTTTCCGTGCAATCGAGGTGGTCTGTCTGGACTCGCGAGGGGTCCAACTCGCGACTTAAAAGGCCAACTCGTCATTTCTGAACGTGGTGTGTAATCCACCTCGAGAGGCATCAGGGGTCTTAGCGTAGGGACGACGAAGCTAAGAAACGCCTACTGCAGTAGCTAGGACGACTAGAGGTAGTCTGTCCAGGGGTGGGGGGAGAGGTTGACGACTGCGCAGCTGTAGTTAGCGTCCGAGGAGTCAAGAGCCTCTCCCAGGAATGTTCAAATGTACAAATGTACATACAATACTACTACCTACACGAGGGACTGCGAGCCTGTGCCGGTACCGCTGTACCTCGACTAAAGGGGTAAGGCCCAGAGCAGAGCAGGGCCAGAGCAGCACAAGAGCCGGGTCGACGTAGCAGCGTGGGCAGTGGCCATATCGAGGTATGTAGGTGACTGGACAGTCCAGAGTCCAGCGCCTCGGGAAGACAGGGGCCTCCCCTGCAGCTGGAATTTCCCTGCCGGCAATCCCGCTATCTACATTGACGCCCTCCTTCTCTCCATCCATCCGCCCATCCATCCATCATCCGTCGTCCATCTACATACCTATCTATCCTTCTATCCACTCATCCATCCAGCCCACTTGCCAACTCTCACGCGCACACGCTCTCGGCCTTGGATTTATCATTATTATTATTATTATTATTGTTTTTTTTTTTTTTTTTTTTTTTGGTTGTTTGTTTTTGTTTAGAGAGAGAGAAAAGAGAGCTCGAAACGACGTCGCCGCCACTTGCGACAGACAGACAGACAGCTACAACTAGGTTGGGCTATGTACAAGGTGCCAGCCAGCCAGCCAAGCCTAGGCGTGCGTTATACTGTGCACGGCTGTACATATCGTTATCGTGCGAATTTGATGCAGTCTTGGTTCCTTATTTGACAACATATCTATCTACCTACCTACCTGTCGATGTAAGTCACGAAGAGCGACCCTCTCGGCTGAGGGAACGATATGTAGACAAGGATCTAGCTACCTACCTAGTCTATATACCCAGCCAGTTTAGCTTAGGATAACGAAGAAAAATAATCAAAGGGGAGGACCCCTTGCTCTATTCTACATAGCATTACGGAGTAGAGAATTGCAAATAGATAGGATGCCATAGAGTCTTTAGTTTACGACATGTAGTAAGGAACTATCGTAGAGCCTTACTTACAATGATAGTCGTTGATCTTGCACAAGCAGAGTCGATAAAACACCGTGTTCATCGAAAACCCAAGCATCTGCCAGGAACGTGGCTCGATGTGATCTTGCTCATGTACGTAATTCGGAAACGAGCACATAGCTAGTGCACACATACTATCTACCTACCTATACCATTACTATGTGATATATGCATAACACCTCTCATTCCTCGGGATATATATGTATGTAGTAGCCGGTGGGCAAGTGTCCAAGAAAACGTGAAATCTGGTAGGCTGTTGTGTTGCTCGGTGGGTGACAGATACTCATGTACATATAACTGGTTACCTACCTGAGGTAAGCCTACCTAGTAGGCATGATATATGTACTTAGGTAGATATCTGTAGATACCTAGGTAGTTATATCTATACCACTAACTACCTACCCACACCATGTTGCTTCCACCTTGTTTCTTCCCCCAATGCAAAGACTGGCCTCATCACGATCACCCGGCAAGCAGTCAGCACCCTGCCTATATATACAGTATATATGTACACAAGCATGCGTACAGTACGGTACTTACCATGCATTGGCCATGTAGCCAGCATTGGCCGATGTCGATGCTCCAATCTCTCCCATTTCACGAGGATCCAGATCTGCCGCTGGAGATCAGTCGGAGCAGGCGAGATCTCAGGATGCGGCAGAGATGTCGGTCTTGGCTTGTCTTAGCTTGCATAAAGCAGGACAGACCCTCCCAGGTAAGAGTTGTCCTCCTCCACAACCAACATGCAACATGCAACATGAAATCAATCAATCAATCAATCAAATACACTGGTCATAGAAGTGATTGCGTGTGTCGAATCACGGCCCTATTCTTCAAAGACCTGCATGCACGTACCGGTAACTAACGGGGTAAATGATAACCTAGGTGCCTGATAGACAGTTAGATAGCAGCGCTAGAAGTGTACAGTGCCAGTACCGTGCTCAGTTGCCAGTCCTGACCGTTGCTGATCCGTCCATGTAGGGACTATGAGCATGACACAAAAGCTGAAAGCTACTTGATAATAAAGTGGTCTCGCATCTCGCTACCTGTACCGACGAGTCTGGGGTAGAAATGACACTATGCAAAATGGGTGGAACTGCATCATTGAGATGATTTCGATGTCCAAATGGAGATTAGGTGCGGATGCTAATGCATGCCGTAAGTGCGCTAGCTCTTTTATCACAGACTCCACCGGACTTATAACTAGGTACCTAGTAAGTATGTGTGTATGTATGTACATCCTCCCATCAAGTATAAACCATACTTGACAGGTCTGACTACTGCTAACTACTAACTACATACTACCTACTAGACTAGATGCTATGCATATGTAAGTATATGTACGGTAAGTATTCTAGCCTAGACTAAGTTAGTCTTGGTACTGGTCAACACATTTTTTTCTCAAATACTTTTATTAACCTTGTTTTGACTTTTATTGTCTTGAGTTGGTGTTCGAGACCACAGTGTTGCGCCAGTGTTACCTACATGTCTGTCTCCTTGTATGTACAGCCATGTAAGTCCTTAGCTTAGCAAGGAAGGGGACGGACGTGCCTATCTACTAGATAGATTCGTTATCTAAGGTAGGTCGCCGTTGCGACTTTTTAGAACGGCACAAGGCCTAGACAACTTATACTTGCTCTACTATAGCTGCAAGCCGATGGCTTATACACGGCGGCTTATACTGGAGCACACTAACTACACTGCACTTTACTATGTAGTCAGGATAACAGTACGATAGGAAGCCAAGCAACCTTGTAAAGTCGCACGAACTGTTTCGAACACAGTGGTCTAGGTGACAGGCATGCCCGAGGTACCCTCCTTTAATGACGTACTTGTGCGTATTCACAAGGGGGGCTGATCAGCCTTGTGTAGATTGGCGATTGACTAATAGGCAACTACTGGATAAAATAGGTAGGTTGTGTGTAGTAGTGTGTGTGTATGTATGTATGTATATATGTATATGAGTGAGTTATTGGCAGCTGCTCGCATGCCTACATGAAGACCAACTCTCGATCGTGAAGAAGAAGTATTTTTTTCCCTTCGATTTTGCTTGGGATGCAAGCCCCGCTGGCGCTGGCGTCCAAGTCAGGTCGCCGACGTCGCCGTTTGCCATCTGGGCGCTTGGTGTTGTCTGGCCTGTCTGGCCTGTCTGGCCCGTCTGCAGTGCGGTGGGTTGAAGCAAATGTCTTGACATACATCATGCATGCATGCATGTCCCAATGTCACCCTTTGAGGCTAACTCGCCTCCTTGGTTCGCTTGTCCGAGGAGGCCTGCCCACACACATACTTGGCCCGTCTAGGCAATGGGCGGGCTAGGATGCGAGCTGTCATATCTTGGTGAGACTCTGCTGCCGCTACAAACCTCGCACATAGTAGTTACCTACACTACTGCATTGCCTATTTCCCTCGAGATTGGCGCTATACTCGTTGTACCTCGACTAATACGGGTTAGCACCGTGAAGACAGGGCCTACCCCACCAGATGCCCACAAGAAGGTCTCAAAGAGGTGTCTCAGCCTATCGAACAATGGGGCGCCTCGACCGGGACAGGCTTCCCGTCTGCAACGCCCTAGTACCTACGTGTACCATTGGCACTGTACATATGTACATAAGTCCATCCACACTCGCCACACATCACATATGGATCTGTATCCATACCCTAGGTACCTACACATACTTTATGTATGTATGCATACATGCCCTTGACTAGCGCCGCGTCGTTTCGTTCCCAGCTGGATGGTTGATGGCAGATCCCCCGCTCTAGTTCTCTCCTCTCGGGGCTTTCATCAGTCTCATCCCATCTCGGATGACACTTCAAAGCTCGCTGTATGGTCTCGGCAACTTGTTGAATGCCGTGATCTGGGTGCACAAAAGTCATGTATGTACACTAGTTCGTCCGCTTCCTTACGTTATACTACCAATCTATACTAGGCGCCTACGCAAATTGATATTTATATATTTGAAAAAAAAAAAAAAAAGAGTTAGACGACTACCCTCTTTTTTACTTACATGCTCATTGCTTGGGATACGCTATATACACCATGCTACAATATGCAAATTCGGTAGCTTGTTGCATGTAGTATCTAGCGGAATATGGCCGCATTTAGTGGCCTCTGGCGTGGTACCTAACGTACTCTAAATACAGCATAGGTAGCTAGGCCACAATCTCCCCAGCCCAGAGGTACCTGCTATGTGTACCGTAAATCATTCGCGGTTCATTTGCACACCACCGACGGCACTTTTGAAGAAGGCTCGGGATCTCCCGCTGAGACGGATTAAATCGCTCACCAGTTATGGCTATCTCTCTCGTCTCATCGGCTCGATGGTTCGCCACGGGGGGCAATCATGTACGAGACCAACCAGTACTCACACCTATGTACGGAACTACCTAATGTAATTGGCATCGCCCAAGTGGCCGCCATCTCTCGTCCAGTCCGCCGCCATGGGTGAGGCACATGGCGACTAGGTAGGTGATACATTCATACAATACTCACCTACTCACTATATGTTTGTACCCACTTACAGCATAGGTAGTGTACAGATGACATGCCCCGGGGCGTGGGGTTTCGGGTCACGACTCACTGCGAAATTTTGCAGCTAAGGGCCTCTTTGAAATTGCTGATTAAAAACAACGGATCGGGCTCGGCACCAATCATACGCCATTGTAGATCCTAATGCGTAAACGGTCATGATCGTCGTCAATAGTTTTCCTGGAACCGGGTCAAGATTAATTGGTTTTTGTCTTCATATTGGTTTAGGTATTTACTTATTATTCAACTTGTTATCTTTATACATACACGACCTTATCTGCTTACATACATACATACATACCTACACACCTCTCATCGTGTAAGACTCGTCTACACAGTATCATATACAGTACATATAGGCGTGTGAGGCGAAATTGGAATAAAGAGCCGTGCGAGAGCAAGTATGTATTAAGGGTCCCGCCAGCCAGGCTTACCATCCAGCTGAGAGACCAACCAACCACCCACCGAGATAGAGAAGTTCATCTGGTTTGCAGCGTACTCGGGACCATTGGACAGGCAGGGCATCACTTGGCTCAGGTCCGGCGGCACCTAAAGCGACCAGTCTCTCTTGGCGTATGATCGCCTCAGGGCCGGTTCAAGTCCCGAATCACGTTGTTGACATACCTACTTAGAGTGCTAGATAGGGCATCTATGTATGTAGTCTAACTTAAAACTGACGACGGGTTTGCATTAGTTTGTGAATTATGACAGTCCGCCGTCTACAATCCACAACGTTGACAGCGAGTTGACAGCAACTCGTCTGCAAAGTCCTACGCCGTGTCACATGACATATAGCTGCTGTAGGTGATCTATCAGAAGCCTCTGGCCATCGTTGCCGGCCGAGCTAATTATCCATTGTGGAACGCCGACAAGGCCTTCTTCCCTCATCACTCCCTTATGAGAGACCCTACCATCAGCGTCTTCGAACCGTTCGTATATAATCAGCACTAACTCCCGTTTTAGCCCCCTTCCCAATCGGACCCTCGAGAGGCACTGGGAGCCGATCTTTCGACAAAGGCCCCATCTCGCAACAGTGGCCTTAGGCTGTGGGTAACCAGTCTTCTCGTTGCCGTTAACTAAGCCTACATCATATAGTATCGTTGAGTTGACATAGATGCCTGCCCCAGGAGATCTAGCTAGCTGCCTACCTCCGTTACTCCGGTCTTGTTGGGGATACGATAACTAGCGGGGGATTTGAAATCCGACGTTCGGGTGCTATCTTTCCCGATCCCTTACTTCATTCAAGTGACGGCGCCCACGTTAACATATGAAAAGCATGGCTAGTGCATGCCGCCATGATCCCCCCTGCATTAGCTACCTACAATACATCAGTCGGCCACCATAGGCGTATATTCATGACATCGCTGCGTTGGAGATCAAAGCCACAGAAGGCTCTGTCTGACGCCCGATGTGCAAGCCACCGAGATCGATCATATCTCACGTCGGCTTCGAGAATCGAACCGCCCCTTTCCGATCAAATACCCAATGCGGCCGCTCGAATGGGTCGCCGCGTGCTCGAGTTTTGTTTTCTTGTTAACGAGTACAGGTGCTCACGTGACGGGGACGGGGTGTATGGCAGTCAATAGATACAGATCAACAAATCAGGACGAATCAAGACAGGCATCCGGGACGTACTATACATAGGTACTATGAGGAATTCGCTCCAAGTTCTCGAAACAATCCAATACTACAGAATACTCGGGGATTCTGTGACGTAGTACAGTATTGCCGGAATTACTACGGAGTTGTTGTTCAGCCGCCTCATCAAGCTTGAGAGCCACAAAGCTGCCGCTCTCGATGCCAAGAAGGGACTTCGAGGAAGGAAGACCACCGTAGTCTCTGACTACGCGGTGTGTTGTTATACATATTATGCAGCATATCATAGGTTGCGTAATACTTCCAGGATTGCTTCCTATCGCATCCACTGCATTTCGTTGGCTCAACACCCACGAGTGGCGAACCAAACTTCAGCTGGACCTGGGGTTGCGAGGAAGCTGTAAACGGAGCTTATCCGGGCCAACCCCAAGGCACAAATAAAAAATTAATTGCCATCCTTGGCCTGGTTCCCGGGCGCTGGCGCTGCCGCCGCCGTGGCGGTCCATCTGGCAATCTGGCAATCTCTATTCTGGGGGGGCCTGCAAGGTACCGTTCCGATCGAGTGAATCGAACTCAACTGAATTGAATCATGCAGGAATTTCAGGGCCAATTGCTTGCTTGCTTACTTGCGTGTTAATGCCCGCCCCATGTCAGCGCAAGGCTTGGGGGTCCGAAGGACAAGACAGGACAAGACAATAGAGGCGTGCCCTCGGTATTCCAAGACAGCATGTTTCAACCCCGGAAGCCACAGGTTTCTAACGCTCTCCTCAGTGAGACATGCCTACCTATGCCTCGCCCAGGTAGGTAGGTATATCCCCAACAATTCCATCCACATCTCCTCCTCCCCCGCTCCTCATGCAAGGATTGACAGATTTGCACTTTGCATGTGTACCTAAACCCGACCTAAACCAGCCAGAGGTACACAGAACCGTCCCGTCCGGAGAGCATACATATGTAGAAGAACCGGTGCAACTGAGACAGCACCCCGCGTAGTGCGTAAGCTCAGCCGCCGACTTTCCCAGTCGGTCAGACACGGCCGCCCTCGACCTCGCCCAGCCTGCCCAGCCCTACAATCCCCACTGCGGCGGCCCTAGTTACGATGAGTAATCGGCCAGCATGGGATTCTCATAGGGCAGAGCCGTGGCTGTTGTGCTTTTCTTATTGCCCGGAAACGCTCAACGCCGAACAAAAGTCCTCCTATGAGAGAGATAGATCTTGGTCCATGCTACGGTATCCCACTATTTATTGTGTGGCTGCATAACATACTTGAGAGGATGCGAGTGTTCTGTACAGAGATTCTGCACCTTGCCGACATCTAGCATCTCGATGTTATTATTATTGTTATTGTTATTGTTATTATGATTATTATGATTATTGTATTTTATGGCGCCCATATTACCGCCGCCGCCGCCGCCTGAGTCCAGGGCACCCTGTCCAGGGCAAATACCTTGGTTCTCTTATTAACCTCATTACGTACTTGGCAGACAAACCTGGAGAGAGAGCTCGCTGTTCTAGGTAGGTCCGTAGAATCATCTTCTATTTAGACGATGTACACTGCAAGTGGCTTGATGCGGCGTAACCTGATCTTGCAGCGCGTAATCGGGACTTGATTCAGGAGGCAATACCCCTCTTATGCGTAGTTCCTCTCCCGGATGGCCCAGCCTAGGGGCTTGAGGTGTTCTACACACAGCTTACACCTCCCCCTAAAGCATTCGTCGTCATGTTTCTTCACTCTCGAGCTGAAGAGGCCGAAGAAACAAACTGCTTTATAAAGTTTTCCCACAATATTTACATGATAGGTATGTGTACAAGTGGTGTCCGTGGTATTGCCTGTGGTACCTTACATGGTAGAGTCTGCAAGGACACTCAATATGACATCAAGAGTGGAACGGAAACGGAACGCGCAGATCTTACTTAAGAAGCCAACCTTTTCTTCCTAACCTCAATACATACCCTATGTACTTCCGCCTGTACGTAGTACATGGTCATGATAGGCGCGCATGACTGCCTCTATATACATCGCTGGTGCGTGTAAAGACATATGTACATACAGCAGTCCCGGTCGAAATCAAGGATCCCGCCAAGAGATTTGGGAACGTATGAACGATTCAGTATTGTACTGTAGTACTTAGGACCGCCTATACATTTGGCGTAATCAACCGCTAAGATAGTGCGCTCGGGAAGCCATAGCACCCTGTTCCTACCTAAATATAGCGGTTGACTGTGCTAAATGTATAGGTGGCCCTAAGTATTACAGTGTAACACTAAATCGTTGATACGTTCCCAAGTCTCTTGGCGGGATCCTTGATTTCGACCGGGACTGCTGTAGTGAGGATGCAGTAGTGTTCTTGAGCTAACCAGTCCCTTGCATGAACCTCCACTCGGACAGTGTATAGTGCGTCTGCGCTAGGTATCCCTTTGAATGCCCACTCGGCACCAGTACTTCTGGACAGGGACCGTTGGCCAAATCAAATCAATGGATTTCGAGGTACTCCGTTTCTTCCTTGTTCCTCACCCAATTAGGCCCTTGTAAGATGTACTACTAGAACGATCGTTACTAGCTAAATACATATATATGCTAATAAAAAGCTAGTAATGATGCGTTTAGATGATGTAACTGATCAACACAAGGGGCATGTGGAACTACCGGGGGGTAGGGAATTGTGCTGGTGCCGAGTGGGCATTCAAAGGGATAGGCCATACCATCGACAGTTCTTGACTTGTCTTGAGTTTTTTTAGTACGACGACCCGGAAGATGCGCCTGCGCCTAGCTCGGTATACCTCTTACATCTACCTACACACATACTATACACATACATCATCCATCATAATACACACATAGGTACTGGCTGGCGGACTGACGAACTCCTGTGACCTTGTGCGTATAATAAATCAAGAACTACATACATAGTTAAGTAACCCGAGTATAGATCTTGTGGCGGGATGTGTAACATTCTGTGATTATAGTTGATTTTCTCTCTCTCTCTCTCTCTCTACAACCTCTCGCATCGCCGTTACATTTTCTCTCTTGCTCTCTTTCTCCCGTCATCAGCGAATCCACCCACCCATTCGCCCAATCCATTCCACCCCAGTTCCCACGAGACACAATGCAGCGGGTTCAAGTTCCGGTTATCACGATCCTTCGCTCTTCGCCCCGGGGCCCGGTCACATAACACCCTGCCACTTCTACAGTACACACACATGTACTATTAACTATGTGCACTAGGTACGTAGATATCACTGCTCTCTGCTTACGCGCATGGAAATCTCGCTCTCAAGTCTAGGCGGAGGATGTCTTACAGTAACTCGCAACTGCACCAAGAAACATCGACCACCTACCTACCTACCTACCTACCTACCTACCTAGAGTTGCTGGACGATGAAACAAGACCGACGAGATCTAGCCGAGATTGCGTGTCGTCAAGGATGTCCGTGAGTGGAAAACAAAACGAAGCATAACACTATCAAATACTAAGTAGGCCAAGCTAGCGAGCCCTTACGCTGATCATGACGAGTCACTTGCCTCGTATTCTCTTTAAGAGAGTCAACGCATTGAACAGTCTTAGACGCTGTATCACCACAATTACTAAATACTACCTACTACCATCACCACCCGCCGTGTTGGGATCTGGGGCTGACGAGCTGGGCCCGCCGGCTGTGGTGCTTCAAAGATCACCATGTCGAAATACCTGCTGGAAAATCTCGTGCTCCATATCCTTTTGTGTGTGTGTGTCTCTCTCTCTCTCTCTCTCCCCTACCCCTTTTACAATAGCTTCCAGTGACGAATTGCGACGCATATACCTACCTACCTACCTACCTGGCGGGAGCTGTATCTAGCCATCATCCATCCCTCTCTCCGCCGCGCGTCCGTACCAATTGGTATGGTGTGCTACGTGCTGGCCACGGCGTCGCGTAGGTAGGTGCCGGCAAGACTTCCGGATGGACAAACCCCCTCCTCCCACTTACCTACAGCGTACTCGCCTCGCATCCATCGGTTGTCGTTGTGGGTGGTGCCCAAATTAAGACGGACCCCTACGCCCAGGAGGGCGCTAGACATATCATCTGACCTTCACTATCTGCCTACCGTACATACTGTAGTAGCTGGTAGGGGATTTACGGGCTGCAACCGTACGGAGAATTGAGATGTGTAGTGTAAGCAAGGCTTTGTGTCATAAGCACCATAATTTTCCTTCCAGGCCCCCATGTCCAGGTAGGTATAAATGATTCTGCTATTTCTGTCTCGCCGCCCAACGCAAGGTTTCGTTCCATCCGTAGCCTGCCTCCCCTGGGCGTGCCAGTCTGTTCCCAGCGATCTCATGGAAGATGGGTGGTTCGCTGGGATCGCGACCGGGGTTTCGATATCTTGTGACATCTTCGAGGCTGGTACGTACATAGTAGTGGTAGTATAGGTAAGGTTAAGGAATTAAGATACGACGCAATACGTATGTATGTATACTCCCCCCCTCAAAGTCCCTGCTGCGTAGGTAGGATTATTAGCCTCATACGTCCATCTGACGTTTCTAAAATGTATCTGGCTGGCAACGTCTGCATGATGAAAAATAGTTACTAGGATAACCCGGAGAATGCACTGTTGAGATACACGGACAATGTAAGTACCTTACTCCAACCATGTTAATTTACGCATATAAGAGCTGAAAAGCACATCGTCATCTACCTGGGCCGGCTCTCGGGCAAATATAGGCCAACGGTTTGCAAAACATATCATCCCTGAATATTTCCCCGTACCCAGTCCGAGAGGCTCGCTACACACCTATCTCTCATTTCACAATTTCAATTCACTCCCGTAGCGAGAGGAGGGACGCATACCTACAGTATGGTGTTGCGGTGTGGGGTGGGTAACTCTACATAGCATCACAGGAGAGATTTGCTGACGGTCCCGAGAGTCTGGATGGGGCTTACAGGGTCAATCTAGTATAGCGTAGGGGGGGTATAATGTACCAAACTCAACAAGAACGAATAGCCGGGGATGCGACGCCTTCGACATCAGGCCCTGCTGGACATGGGTGGAATTGTAGCGTAGCGTAGCGTGTATTTACGCATACAGTACATACTGTAGGTAGGCCGGGCAGCAAAAGGACATGGGTAAGCGAAACGGCTGCCGTGAGATTTTGTTTCTTGGAGAGGAGAGGGAGGGGGAGGTTAGGTAGGTAGGCAGGCAGGTAGTTGTTTGCGAGAGCTGAGCTGAGCAAAGTCGTCGAAGTCAGCACGAATTCATCTTTGGCAATCAAGAGCCATCTCCTCCTCTGTGAGTTTCAATGTAGCAGCAGCAATGATAAGAATGACGAACCGGGAGAACCTAACTAATATCCCTATGCGCGGTATGTTTTGCGAGCCGTAGGCGAAATTGGAGATGATCTAAACAAAAGATGCCGTGCCGCATCACATCACCGCACGGCAGCGGGAACAACCCCACGTGCGTTGCTAATTATACCTACGAGCACTTACATAGGGTATGCGGTGGCACGCGTTTCCCTCCCTATAGAGATCTTGGCCGAAGAGCTGAACGATATATCAAGTCAGTATCAAGGGCTGGGGGCCGAGACGCGCATATCAGGAAGCAAAGAACCTACTGGTACTGCGCATTCGAGATGTGGCAGCATAACTCTTCGCCGGTCACCTCACCCATAGTTATGTTACCCATAGTCATATTTCGTCTCACGATATTTTGAAATGGTAGAAGCGCGAAGCGGTACCACAGGATTAGTCAATAAAATGGCAAAAGACGGTGATTCACGTTGGTTCATCGAGACGCGTGTCGACTTCAACAAACATAGCATAATGTATATGACATACGTGTATTCATGACACAGACCGACCCCCAGCGTCGGTATGATAGCACGGGGGGTTATTACCAAGCTCGGTGTTCAGCGGGACGTCTTCTATTTCGAAATCGACCGTAATTACGTTTTTTCCCCCTATGCCTACGTCTCTATAACGTCGCCTATTTCTTCTCGGTGCTTCCACACCCCTCATTTCCAGAATATCTAAGCACCTCACACCGCCGAGAAAACTGCTGAATCCTTGCATGACTGTGGATTGCGTGCATAGGCTATGAAACTACACCGAGGTGGTGGTGTGATGCGTAGGCGATAGTGGGCAACTCGGTGGGTGTCTATCGGAGCGGGATGGTGGTTAATGCAGTCCCTTGCAGATGGAGATGTTTCTACCATTGTAGCAAGGTGCGCCTGACGTGGTCACAGATCACTTGTCCTCCAAAAGCAGGTGCTGTTGCAATCCGAGTCCCGCGACGAGTCGGAGAATGTCCGAAAATGCATAGTATAGTATTTGATCTGAAAAAGGTAGCGGTATCACCAGCTGTTGGAATAAATTGAGTAATAGACGACGTATATTGAGCTGTATGATATACTGAACTTATGTGTTAGGTATCTAAGTGTAGCAGAGCATCCCTGAATGAACCTTGTCCGTTGCTAATGCCGGCAACTGATCTGTTTAGCTGGTGATTCTCCATAGAGCAGCGCCTTGCATCTTTTGGTACAAATCGACGCGGTCGTAATGCTAAAAACCACCACAACTACATTAGTCGCCTTCTGATACTGGTGGAAGCGCTGGTATCTTTGACCTACTTCGTTGATCGTGTCTGTGTCCAAGCGTTTCGACTTTGCTGTTGGTCAAACCACGGCCACCCAACCCGAATCCCTCTCACTCGTGAAGTATTTCGTGGCTGCATATCCTCTTTGATTGTAACGGGCATTATTGACCTGAGCAAGGTCATGTCGTTCTAACAATCTGGTAGCCTCCACTTTATCGATACGCCACCCGCCTTGCGGAGTGAGTCGTTATTCCTAGCCATCCAGGAGGGGGTTCGCATCTGCGGTATCTCAACTCCTTGTTCAGCGGCCGTAGCCTGGGGTGAATCCTGGTGGCGGTGGAGGAGCAGCGGCGTTTCCAGGCGGCGCAAAGCCAGGAGGCGCGATCGGACCCCGGAAACCACCCGGATGAAAATCGGCGGGGCTGCCGTAACCGCTCTGGGCCGGGGGTGGGCGAGCCGGGAGGCCCGATGGCGCAGGTGGTAGTGCGTGCGATCGTCCAGCTCCCGGGAGCGGCATGGCGCCAAAGGGAGGATGTGGAGGCCCACGGTGACCGCCGGGCGGCGGGGCGAAGGCCATAGGCCGTGGTGGAGGCATGCCGGCAGCCATGGCGGGATCGAATCCGCCGGTCGCCATAACAGGCGGAGCGGCTTGGGCTGGCGGAGGGGCGGCCTGCGCTGGGGTCTGGAGGAGAGCGGGTGGCATGGGCTGGGCCTCGATAGAGACGTTGTGTTTCTTGGCTTGGGCGGCGAGCATGCGTTCGGCCTCGTCTCCGTGGCGCTCACCCTTGCCGTCCTTCTTGTAGGCGTACTGGACGCTGACGTCCTTGTTCATGAGGAACTGGCCGTTCATGTTGTTGATGGCGTCGTCGCTGGCCTCGAAGCTGCTGTAGCTGACGAAGCCGTACCCCTTGCTGAGCCCGTTGTCGTCGCGGGCCACCTTGGGGGGCGCAATGAGGGTTCCGAAGCGGCCGAAGGTGTCGTAGAGGATCTTCTCGTCGACCATGGGGTCGAGGTTTCCGATGAACAGCTCGGCTCCGATCTCGAGGGGCTTTTGCTTGTCGGCCGAGGCTTTGTTGACTCGCAGGGCCTTGCCGTACAGCCGGATGCCGTTCATGATCTTGGCCGCATAGTCGGCGTCGACCTCGCTGTTGAACTCGACGAAGCCGAAGCCCTGATGCGACTGCGTGACGCGGTCCTTGGGCAGGTGCACGTTGACGACAGGGCCCGACTGGACCATCAGCTCCCATATCAGAGCATCTGTGGCGCGTTCGTCGATGTTGCCCACATAGACGGTGGCCTCTTTATCTTGCTCCCTGACACAGCCCTCCGTGTTAGTATAAGCTAATTATATAGATGGATATCCGTATATGTAGGCTCTGTGCCGACAGTTACTTACCAGTGCTTGGCGCCCGACATCCTGGAAGGCTGTTTGAACGAAGTGCTGTACAGAGACGGTGAAGTTACAAACGCGGTTCGTGTAGGTTGCCTCGATCCTCAGAGCGCGCCAAGCCAGGGCCGGACTTAACTATGTACCTGGTAGGTAGTGTACCTTAGGTACTTATGCGTACTTATGCAGCTCATAAGAACAAGCACTTTTCTAAAGCTCCATGTCTACAGATGTAGGCAGGTACCTAGGTAGTTAACTATTGCTTATCGATTGCATTCTTGGCGTCAGCCGCCAGCTGCCACTCAGATGTCATCGGTGCTCGACTAATGAATGCATGCATAACTATAGGCTAGCCTATAGCAGTAAGCGCTACCTAAGGTAGCCTTTTTATCTACCCGGACTAACTAAGTAGCGTTGACATTAAACTGAATTTTCGGGACGACGTCCGGGCACGGCGTATTGAAGCTCGTCATCCTTTCGATACCCGCCCATAGCCAACCCGCCGCGTTCACCACATTTCGGCACCCACCACCCCAGCCTCAGTATTACTATCCATCATTGCAGCAACCACAACAACAACATACGGAACGCCAGAGCTCCAGAACCCATCATACCGAACAGTTCTTGGGCTTTGTGAGCACAGTATCGCCCAACATGTTTGCCCTGTCTGAAGAGTCCAAGGTGCGCACTACTAGGTGTTGATCGCATTATTCCCGGCCTTGTTTATCTTTGGCGTTGGAACATCAGCTCACGCAACTCTGTGGAGGATAGGAGCGCATTGGCAAGATCATTGAGATCTCAAAAGTCGCCATGCACTAGTATGTTGAGGCTTCCCATCACCAAAAGAAACGGCCGACCTTGGTCTAACATGCATAACAGCGGCTATCTACCATTGATCCTGTATCTCGGTACGCCTCGAATACCTCTATCAATGCTCTTGTGTCAGTGCTGCCTTACGACGTATCACGCCTCCTAACTCGAATGTCCTCGCATAGGCTACACTCGCAGCGATCCTCGTCCTTCCATCATCCGGTAAAACGCCCCCTCCACCCCACCCCGAACCCCTGATATGGCCAGCGATCGAAGGCAAAAAAGCTTGCTCACACCATTCCAGATTACTCTCCCCCCTCTACTAGTCCTAGAATTCCGGGTGGGACGATCCTAAGACTCAGAACATGTACATTATATACATACGTACCAATGAATCCCCGATCCTGGGACCGAGGTTCGAACGGCATATTCAACAGGGGGGCCGGCGTTGACACGGCTACGCGATGGCTGCCGTATGACAGGCGCCTTTCTAGAATGCAATGTAATGATACCACTCAAAAACTCGATGACTCCATATCGACTAGCCAGCTAGCTACCTTGGCGGATATCATGTGATAGGTGTATCGAGTTGGGCGATCCGATCCCCGCCGAGATTCAGATATGCTTGTTACTAAATAGCCTCCTAACAAAACAATAGTTACATAGGCGACTTGTGTGGTATGGTATTTAGCAATCGTATCTGGCCGAAAAAAAAAGCTCTTTATCAGCCGTAGCTCTGTCCATGGCCACTCCATAGTCTTAAAACTACCTTAGCTTTCGTGATCAGGCGCACTTCACTGCAGGTCGAGAATTCCACCATAATGGTAGGCCAAACTTCGACGATGCTACCTCGGAAATAACGGCCAACGCCAAATCTAGCTAATATACAACCTTCGTACAGCGAAGTGTAAGCCTTTGTGCCTCATGCAAATCGAAACATGGTCACTTAGTGAAAGCACTATTCTCCCGGCTAACGAGCGATACAGCTAGCACTCCTGGCTCACTTCTTGTCTTTTTTCTTATGAACACATCTCAAGACGGTGTCTGAACTTCGCTCAGGCCAGCCTCCTCTATAGCCGACCGCCGTCGAAATACTCTCAGCCATCTTTCGCCCCACCGCTGGATAAGGTCTTCGCCTCCATCGGAGACAACGGGGTCCATCAGTTGGTCCTTAGTTCCCTCTGCCCAGCTTACAAGTGCATCGTTCATAGCCTTGAAGAGCTCGCGCATTGCTGTTATCTCCTCTTGCACCCCTTCGGTCAGGCCGCCCTTGACCACTTGGCGGAGTCTAGAAGTCACCTTGACGACGGTGTGAAATACTAGCTCGAACACCCACGCCTTACTCAAAGCCTGCCCATAAGGGCCTGCACGATCTCCGACTAGGGCCCAGTCAATGACCGCACCTGGCGTTACAATAGAGTAGTTTAGAAGCTTTTCGATAATACTGATAGCGACGCCGGGGTGGGCCGACCAGTAACTCATGACGGCTGTAATGATCTGCGCTCTCGATGCTTCAGATGCCGCGCCAGCGTCTAGAAGCCTGTCCTTGGTACGCTCGATACAGGCAAGCACATGTGAAAGTGACTTCGACCCCACCCAGCATACAGCTGTCATGAACACGTCTGTACTCGTGACCAAGGGATCGATGGATTGATCGAGCGCCGCCGAGTGAATACGGTCAATCACAGCTTGGATCTCCTCATCTGGTGCCTTGCGCTTAAGCAGGGCAGCGAGCTCCTTGCCCTCGGACGAGAAGGGTGTATCTAGTTTTGGCTGTTAATATGTTGTCTGTCTCTATTGGGTAGAACATCACTCACGTTCGTTATTGAACTTGAACTCGGGCGTATCCTGTTCTTTCTCAGGACCGATCAGGGCTTGATACGGCTCGGGCAATGTCCCTTTAATACGCTGGGCAAAACTGAGGCGAATCTCTTTGTCTAGGGCGCCTAGGATGAAGGATTTACAAGGATGCATATCCGGCAGGTTGACATCGTCAACCCACTCCGTCCACTTCCACATAAATCCAAAGTTGCTGAGGTGATGAGTAAACCAATCTAGAAAACGGTAGCTGAGCTCAAGATCAAGGCGATGAATATTTTGATAGCAGTAACGGATAGCACGACCCAGGCTTGGGGCAATAGCTGCCGGGGCAATCTTGCAGGCCTCTGTTAATACTGAGTGGTAATAAACAAGCTTATGTTCTGGCGTGGGAAGTTGGAATAGTTGTGAGAAGACAGCATCCACAGCAACATCTTCCGGTTTCCAGGATGAGCGATCACCCTCCATCTCTCGAAGACGATCAAATGGGGTTGCGCGCTTTATAAAAGTACCAGGAGCAAAATAGCAGTCTGCGTCTATGAGGAAGCGGGCCGTGACGTTGCGATTAAAATGTAGGACATTGATCGTATCGAGCAAGGCGTCTCGGATCACAGACGATGCGATATTGCTGACAGGGGGGACGGATTCGACATCCTGGCGAATATAGACCGAGTAATATACCTCAGGAAACAAAGGGCGTGGTCCAGTGATGACCTTTTCCGGGAGAGATATAGCTGGTAAGGCATGCGTTTGGGCGTTATCTAGCTTCTCTTGCTGCTCAATCTCCTCAAGTGGCATCCGCCATGGTCTCGGTAGGCAGGATAGGGGCCAGCCGTTGGCGGCCTCGTTCTGGAGCTGCTTCTGAAGCAGACTGATAAGACTCATGTTGGCTACTGGGCTCTCTGAGCCCTTCTCGGGATGGTAGGGGTCGATGAGGACCTGTAATGCGTGAGGCTCCGACGCAATTATGTCGGTCTTATCCATAAGTTCGCCGGCTTTCTGTTGTGACTGTGGAGAAGGTGCGGCGGCCAGGATGTAGGGAATCGTAAGCAGGATAATCTTGACAAGCTCGGTTCCGATAGTCTAACAGGTTGCCGTGAGTAAAAAGAAGGCGGCAGGGTAGTGACGGGATGTTCAGACTTACATCCTCGGAACTCGCGGTTTGTAGATCAACAGCACGGTTGAATAACTCATCTAGTACGGGGAATAGGCCGTCGCCCTCGAGACAGCTCTGTAGACATGCCAAAAATTTGAGATAGAGCTTGACATCGCGCCATTCGCCCTCTTTCACCCTCTCCTCAGTCGCCGACGTGATGCGCGCGAGCACTGCGTCGAGCACCTCGGGTTTCAACGAGTTGACAACTAACACGACCGCGGCGACGAAGGGAGTTTTGAGTGGCTGTTCAAGCACCATCTGTGGCACTAGGTCGAGAAAACTGGTCTGGAGGTCTTGGTCGTCGTAGCCGTCGGCAATGGCCTGCGCAATGGACTGGACCTCCTCATGCCAGCGGCGGAGAGGGGACTCTGCCAGGCCTAGAAGCTGTTTCCGTATGCGAACATGTAAAGGCGCATCATAGCGGCGACGTTGCGGACGACGGTCATATTCATCATCGTCTAAAATAGGCGCGTTAATGGCTCTTCATCTCAGACTCTAGCTGTGGATGGTGTAGGCCGTAGGGAGGGTCTCACGAGAAAAAAAAAAGCAAAATTAAAAAAGGAGGGAAATAAAAGGACAAAGCTAGAGCACGAGGCTCACCATTGATCAATAGACTTTACTTACCTCTATATCGCCTCTTGCGCCCACCGGACTGCCGACGATCGTAATCGGCCATGTAGACGACGAAAAGTGTCACTTCACGTATTCGAGGGGGCTGACAAGATAGCGAATGGGGTGGTGCGCCTGCGACGTGTTGGTGAGGCTATATAGATAGGTGTTTATTTCTACGTTGACTTGGTGCTTGGTGTGGATAAAACGAGGTAGGTACTAAGGTAGGTATGAGGTATAAGGTCGGGTAAGTACTTACCCTATTGGATTAATGGTAGGAGGGAAGTCGGCAGCTAGGCAGGTAGGTACGTAGGTGCTTCTGGAGGTAGTAGCTCGACGTGACGCGCCGTGCACAGACCCGCTTTTAAACTCATTGATAGCCCCTACGATACCTACATGTAAGTTTAATGCCTACCTCTTAAAACCTACCTAGGTACCTACCTACATGTACCTATGTATGTCATAATATTGAACCGTCCCCAAGCCCATCTAGGGAAATGTCACCGCAAGTATCTCCAATGCGTTAGGTACTACATACCTGTTTTGTCAGAATGGACCCGTGGCATTCAGATCTCCCTTTTGAAATAATTCCACTTCTACTAGACTACGCATGTCACCAGATAAATCTCACAGGAGAACCCACATGAAAGATTGATAATGTCGGTTTTTCTTGGGCCAAGACTGCTTATGTTTACCATGCTGAGGCCGAGCAGTTAAGCCATAGTGTGTCTGGTTGTCCCATCACAGACAGCGGGCCTAGTATTTTTTTTTTTCCTTTTTGTCCCTTTCCACCCTTCGTCGAGTGGGAATATGCCGTCCAATGCAAAAGAAATCTTTTGAAGTATCCGAATTTTCCCCCGAGGGTGCAGCTCTGAATTTCCGCAACGACCACAACCGCAACCACAACTTCTGTCAAATGGAATATCAATGCAGCCCTCTCACGCAATGCCCTTGGGTCCTACTCCAGGCCGTAGCCCTCTCATCGAACAAAATATACGCCACGGTACCCCTCTTGCAACATGTATGTTAGGGTTATTCCGAGAGGCTACATAAAGGGGATCCAGCCACCTCATGGTCGTTCTACCACAAGGACAAAGCGAATAATCGAACAAGATAGTAAAAGCAAATGCCGTCTCAGCTATGCATAGAAAAAAAAAGACTAGGAACGCGGGCGAATCTGGCGTGTCTTAGTCTTTAATCTAGGCATCATACTTGCAGCTACCTCCATTGCCACGTTTGAGCTGCCAAGATCGAGCCACTCTGTGGAGTCTCGATGGTTCCAACAGACATCCTAGAAATTGTCAGGCCGGTAGTGACGCTCACCTACATCCCAACTGCCCGGGTCAGATCCCCAGATCTTTTAGCATCACAGCCCTAGGAGGAAAGACATCGAGACGGACGAAGGATTCTTTCTTTCGGCTTTGCTATCCTCAAAAGTCTGATGTGAGGTGATGTCGTATACAAATCTGGCGAGCGAGCAAATGTGGCTACGGCGATACAGGCGACATTGCGTAATCAGAAAAATTCAAGGCCACTGTTGGACTGTAGCTCAGTCTAATCGCGCCATCATATCTTGCTTCGACATTGGCGTAAAATTGTCGATATCAATCCCCCGACTGAGCAGTGATGGTCTCATGTGTGCGGGAACTAGCCTATGATTCAAATGCGGCGCGATCGACATTTCTTTGTACCATTTGGTCAGTATATCGTGCAGCTTCCGTAACTGAAGAGCAGACAAAAAAAAAAAAAAAAAAAAGGTAATTCACCATGTTTAGTAAAGTCGAAAAGACTTGGCAAGTCTCTTAACTGGCCGCTTGAGTGTCGCGAGTCTGGGAGCTTTGTACTGGGATCTCGGAGCTCATCGAAGAAGGGGTGCACCATGGCATCGATGGCGCTCAGGCGCTCTGTAGGGGTATATTCTAGCAGCTTCGCTATCAAGTCAAGCGCATTGGCATCGGCTTTCCGAAACACCTTACTAAATGGGTGAGGCTTAATTTGGGGGAATTTGTGCTCCATGTAGTTCGGGTTCATGGTCCGAATTTGCTCTCTGGTTGGTGTTCCAAGGACTTTGATAATCTCCACCAGCTGATCAATGCCAGACTCTCCTGGGAATAAGGGCTGGCCCAACATCAATTCCGCCATTACACAGCCTGTTGACCAAACATCTGCACAATAATCAGAGCAAGCCACTTTGACTTTTTTCAAGAAGAAACAGAGATCCTAACCTATTTTGGTTGTGTAGTTGGTTGCACCGAAGATCAGTTCCGGCGCTCTGTAATATCTAGAGCAGATATAGGATACGTTGGGCTCGTTTTCGACCAGAATCTTGGCGCTTCCGAAGTCGCAAAGCTTGAGTATCCCCGTATTTGGGTCAAGCAGGAGGTTTTGCGGCTTAATGTCGCGATGGCAGATACCTTGAGAATGAATGTAAGCCAAAGCCCGGAACAGCTGGTATATGTACAGCTTGACTTCGAGGATTGGCATTGTTGTCTTCATTTTATTGAAGAATCGCGAGGCGCGGTAAACCGTCTCAGGCACGAACTCTTGCACGAGGTTTAGATACACCTCATCCTTCTATTCGATTTGTCAGAAAGTCAATCTTGTTGGCGGAGACTAGGTTAAATCCTCACACGCTCCCCATTGGAATAATAAAAGGCCTTGAGATGCACGATGTTAGGGTGTCGCACGATGCGCATAATCTGAAGTTCTCGGTTCTGCACAAAAGTTTAGCGAATAGCTCAGCAAGGTCAATGCCAGGGAACATAGACCCTAGACTTGCCTTGAACCTCTTGTCTTGGAGCACACGCTTGATAGCAGCGTCCTCGCCAGACGGCGACAATTTTGTCTGGAAGACAACACCGAACGAGCCATTGCCGACGATTTTACATTGTGTATATTGCAAGTCCCTCGTCTCGCCGGTGACGCCGTCTTGGACCTTTTCGCGAATGACTTCTACACTTCGTCTTAGTACGGTGGACTTTAGAAGAGAGGGGTTGTTGTTGGCAAGTGACTGCAGCTTACCTCCCATGCGGAGTGAATTGAAGGCCGCAGTCGGGCGGTTCTGCGACATGGTGAGAAGATATCAGCCTTGGGCGCACTATAAGACAGGATCCAGGTGGCCTCTAATAGTCAGAAAGCAGAGACGGAGAGCGTCCGAGATGGAGTTGCGGACGCCGTGTTGGGCAATGACCGATGGGTGGGTGGAATCAGCCGTGTTGTGTGTGTGTCGGTGGCACTTGATTGACGGGTAGGCTAGATGGGATTGCCGCGTGGGTTGATCTATTTGCCTTTATGGAGGTGGTGCAGGCGACGGACAACAAGCCGACAGGCAGAGCAGCACTAGGTGGTGAAAGAAGCAAGACGAGTGTGAAAATGGCGGTGCCGTGAATGCGATGCGAAGTCTGGTGGGTAGGCGGCCAGGTGGTAGGCGGGCAAGTTGTTGAGACTAGTAAAAAGGCGTAGGCGCACTGGGGTATTCGTTAGAGAATAACTAAGAAGACAGTTTATCCCGGTTGGAGAAAAAAAAATGGACGTTGCCGGAGAAGAAGTGTATTGTGCGTAGGTTGGTGGGCAGAGGAGAGGTCGAGCAGGAGAGAGTGAGGTAGGCTGGGTAGGGATTCTGGCGGGGTTTTCAGGGATTGTTTAGGTTGTATGGAGGAGTGATAGGATGACGAGCGTGACTTTGCGGAAAGGGCTTGTTAGGTAATGAGGTCAGGTCAGGCCGGTCGATCAAGCTATTATGAGCTACTCGAATAAGAATCAACGGGGGACGGAACCAAGACTGGGGTGGGCTGTGCTAAGTTCTACCAGTAACGACGGGACTGGAGGAGGTCTCGGTAGTAGGTAGGAGGTATCCAGGTATTCCTCAGGCGGACGGGCCATTGAATTGCAGGTACCGGGCGACTACCTGAACCTACTACTACTACGTCGGCGAGATACTACCATGTGTGTATTCTATAGTATAGTATACTGCGTAGTATAGTCTGGTCTGGTCTGGTGTGGAATAGGTATGCTTGCACAGCGAAGGTACCTAGGCGGGACGATAGACCGTGACAGACAGTCAAGGATAATGCGGGCAAACGGGGAGGGCAAAGAGCAGAGGGGCAGGTAGTCGACCAGCTCATGTAGGGAGGTAGATGATAGATGCTTTCATATAAAGATACGCATGGTTGATTGCAGGCCTGAGGAAGAATTGGGAAGCGGCAGTGTAGATAGACGGGCGGGGGAAACTGATGCGTGACGCTGGGCGTGCTGTGCCCTGTGCTCTGTGCTGTGTGTTGTGTGTTGTGTTGTGTGTTGTGGTGGGAGGGCGTCCATGGTGACCGTGGCCATATACACACATCTCGTGGTAAGTAGTGGTGGTCCAATATGTGTAACGACCGGCCGACATTCAACAATCACGACGGCAGCACAACTCACCTCTTATGACGATAACCGACGGAACACAGATCCCCGTACGTATCTAGATACTGCTTTCTAGTGGTCCTAGACTCAGGCGATGGTTAGCTAACTGACATCAAGTATGCGAGTAGGGATGCCGGCGAATGCCATCTTGAGAGGTCATAGGTAGGATCCGTGTTTTCTCAAGGAGCAAGAGTTGACGCCCGCGGAAGTGTGAAGACAGATGAACCAGGCTTAGCTACCTAACCACCTCCTAACTTCACCCACTCACTAATTCACTCGACGAAGAGATGTACAGCAAAATACCGTATCGTTTGTGTTACAGGGAGATGAACAAGAAAACCGCGGACTTGAGGCTCGAGACGGGAAACGGAGAGGCAGTAGAGGAACGTATACTGAACCCAGTGTCCGAATGATTGGGGAAGGGAAGAAAAAGAAAGGGAAAATATTGGAGTTTAGGGGTGAGGTAAGGGAATGGATTGAACAGACAGATGGTAGGTACCTACGGTAGATAGATAGATAGTACGATAGTAGCAGACTGACTGACTGACATACAAAGTCGACGGACAGCAGACGACAGGCAGGTCAGGTAAAGAAGAACAGTTCAAGGTTGTTTCTCAATGATGAGCGAAGAGCGAGGAGGGGTATGTAGCAAAGACTAAGTAAGGTACCTAGGTCAAGAGGTAGGTAGATGTACGGTATCTATACATGTAGCTGTACGTGCTAGACGGCGGCAGTAGGCGACAGGTAAGGCACTGGAGTTATACCTATAACTACACCTAGACTAGGTACTGTAATGGAGTACTTTACGTATGCATTTAGCTACTTTCTTGCAGGTCAGGCGACTGATTCCTGAACTATAACAGCAGCCCATTGGGTCACGCCTGCGCCAAAGTGGGGCTATATCTGGGTCTTGCAGCGTTCTGGTGCAGGTGGTCATCAGCGAAGGTTCAAGTTGCACACAATGGGCATGCAGACGTGTGTACCTAATCATGTACGCCCAGTCCGATATTGATCTTTGCCTACGGTACAAGATTTTCTATATTGACATGAGTGAGAGAGAGACAGAGAGGCGGAGTCCGTGGACTCTGGATAATCTATTGTGTTATTTTGTTTCTCATTACACAGAAACAAACTCATCAGCAAACACACATGGACACACATGGACTCACAAACACACTACCTAGGTAGGTAGCTAGTGGGAAACCATCATCGAGTTTCTCTACGCCATGGTATAGTATATCTCTAGTTTTCGAGGCACCATACCTGGTAGAACCCTTTGCTCTATATAATTGCATCATTACTGTTCATTTACCCTCACAACCCCTGGCAGCAAGTAGCAGTTCGGGACTATCGAATTACCTAGTATCACGCGAAGAGCAGATAATGAATGCACTGCTGCACTGGGTATAAGGTGAGCGCCAGCGAGTAGCGAGTAGGCACCCAGGCGCACGATTGATGAATTGGACCACAACCAAGGTTCCATTCCCACGTACCTGTATCCTCATTGACTAATGAGGATGGCTTTTACCATTATGTAGGTACCCTTGACGATAGGGGAACTAGCCTCAACCCAAACCTTTCAACTACCCTACCGTACCTGTCTGAGAACCGGCAGCTGCCGTAGCAGGTATCACATCCATCCAATAGTGCTCGCGAACGTCAACGCGTAAATGGGTTTGTTGCCGCCGGGTTCGATTTCTCGCTCACCAGCCCATCTACCGATTCCAACCAACATTGCCTTCAAATAGCAATTGACAGAATTCGGTAATATACCTACTGTACTATACCTCACTAGAAGCCTAGCCGTGACAAGCAGGGATGAGATGCATCCATACCTTTCCCGTAGGGACACTATACGCAAGACACGCAGAAAACTACCCCCCGGTGCCCTATTCTTTGCCTACATACCTATGTAGGTAGGTACTCTTGCCCACGTACACAACCCGTTGTAGGCGAGGAGACAAATACCTAGAGTAGATTGACGTATGCGTTGCTGCTCTCGTTTCCTTTTCACGATAAAAGGCTAAGAATAGTTGCTCTAGTCTCTAGATAGCGCGTCGACCCTTTGCTTGAAGACGAGTGTTAAACCGGATCTGTCCACCATGGCCATGCTGCGTCGTAAGAGGCTAGGGTCGACGCATGAATCCATGTCCTGTGGTGCTTCCCAAACGGATGCCGTGGCTTGCTCTCATCTGCTGGCAGGGGAAGGGTGAAATCCTTCGGCATCTAGTCCCAGCCACGACCATACATAGAGGTGGCTACCTAGTTATTCTACACATGCCATGAGTGGACCAAAGAAGCTTCACGTAGCTTACTGCAGTGCCGCGATCGAAGCATCCCAAAAGAAAATGACGGGTCTCTAGTTACGCGGGTCGGATGAGGCTGGGTTAGTGATGCTGCTTCTGTCCTACTGTAGGTAGTTAGAGGCGTGAAGACGGAATCACCATGATTAAAATGTGTACCTGAACATGCAGACGCGGGGCTGTACAGTAGGTTGCAGCTACACTACCTGACCTACAGTGCAGCGTCGTCGAGGCTACTCATGTACCTCCTCTGATGGAGAATTTTTCCAGGTGAAAATATCTGAAGCGCCACATTCTGCAGCCCATCAAATGGTACAATGGAACTGGGAACGGTTGTCATCCCGGACTGCAAGGGTTGAGGTTCTACTTACCTACCTACCTAATGTATGTATGTAAGGGTATGCTGTATGTATGGTATGTACGTATATAGGTACAGTACCCGGACGACCTGCCTGCCTGCCTACATTCTGGTGCACTGCACTGGTGGGCTACGAATATCCCGACCCGGCTCTTTGGATTCACCCATCAGCATCATTCCTCCAGACTCTGCCGCACTGCCACACGACGATTCGCGAATTGGGTAAGTAAGTAGATAAGTGATCAATTGGCACGCTTGACAGGATGCTCCCAGTGCTAGTGCATAATTTCATATGGTATTTATTATGATCAGGCTAGACAGTGGACGGTAACTGAATGTGTGCCAATAATACTTGGTCCAGTAGCTCGGCCAATGATCCGTCCTGGAAGACCGCGCAAAATAGGTACAGTAAGGTGTAGGGCCCTTAATTCATGATATGGTAAGCTGTCCATGAATATGACCCCATCAAAACGGATAACCTCGGCGGCCTGGCTTCCAGCTTAATTTACTAGCCGTCAGGTGACGCTCTGGTATTTTTCACGTCTTGAACAGTGTGCTTGCCGCTACCTGAATCCTGCCTTACACAACACAAGCACCCGAGGGGCTGACTTGGGTTTCCATTTATAAGAACTCGTCACTTTTGGCATTAGCTATATAAGTGGTATTATAAGCTGAAAAGCACTGTCGTCCCCATACCTACCCAAACCATAATAGATGGAGGTTGGAGCCTGCTAAAAATCGCTGATTCCATCCCCACTGGGTCCCCTCGTTTTTCTCTCTGTGCACCAGTAAATGCCGCCTCTACCCCACCAAATCCGACTCTGTCCCCGCACCTCACTAATCAGTTCATGGGTAGGTCCAAATGCATTCCTCCATCAAGCCCCAAAAAGAGCTATCCCAGCCCAGAAGATTCAAAGATGAAAACAAGTCAAGCCCTTTCCCCAGTTTTGAGCTCAGTTTCTGGATATGGCTGGCAAATACAGGGCTGGGAATAGCAGCTTCACGTTACCATTTACACCTACACTGTAACTTAATGCTCTTGCTTCGAACCCATAACGGTTGGCATATTGACCTAGGTACCTTAGGTAGTATGCTTGACTTGAATGCCGTAGCACTACCTAGGTACCCAAGTACATAATCATTCGTATGCAAGGCAGGCAAACTTTTGGGTGCATATCACGCTGCTTTAAGCTTTTAACAAAGACCCCTTGAGGGTTTCGATGATGGGCAACGTCCCGTCCGCCATCAACCTTTGTCCATAGCGAATTGAGCTGTGTTTTCTTTCAGTCCAGATGAGACGGGTTGACCAATACACGTCTTTCTTAAGCGGCAACAATGCACACGGCATTCTGTACTCGGCGTCCCTCTCAGTTTATACATTTGATCCTACGAAGCCACCACTCCCAGACAAGGTCTCAGAGTGAATGCCCCTTGTTCTTGTTTAATACGCCTATCAACGCCGCCGTCTCCGAGATACGGGAAACGCGAATGACGTATCGGAGTACAGCAGTACCTATGGTTATTGTCCCTCGGCCAGGGATGGGGGCTACACTCGCAACATGCTTAGATTCTTTAAACAGAGCTTTAAAGTAATGACTGTTGACCAGACTTAGTAACGTAGGCACTGGCTGGGTATGCTCTTGTTAAGGCCTAACTAACACACAACAGCTAACGCACAGTGCAACATAGGCGCCATGTAAGCTTTTGTTCATGCACAGTACAATAAATACACCAAGACTACTGTCACATACTATGCATGTACAAAGGGCAGCAAGGTTTGGACTAGTTACCTAAACCTCTCTCCTCTGTATGGCGGCTGATCTTAGTGGTTGTTGCCCAATAGGAAAGTAGGCGAAGACTGTCACGTCCAAGCAGAAGAAGGCCAAGGACTCGGCTCGCTAACACCACCTCGAGCTAGGTAACTAGATTAAAAACGTTTTTGTTTTCTTCGACAAGGAGGAGAAACCCAGCATAGAGATAACGTATTCAACTTACGCGAGCAGAACTCACCCAAACAGTTCCATGTATATATAATCGATGATCTGTTCATATTGTCAACGTTACAGCCAAACAGAAAACAGTGCAAGCTCAATTGAGGTTTAACACGCGTTTATAGTCACGCATAACTTATCTGGTTTGGATTCGCTTTTACCAAATGTGGGTCGTATTATATGTAGGTACACACATATAAAGCCACTCTCATGACCATGTCTCTCACGTAACGTATAGTCTACTATAAGTAACTTGACAAACCCGATCTCGAAATCCGTTCCCAAGGAGTCCTACACAAGCTCATCGCTCGACCTATCTCCTGGTATGCAGCTGCGCCTAACAGGAGGCAGGCTTCGGTCTTCAGATTCACTAATACAATTGCTGCGAGCAGAAACAAGTGCGTGCATAGTATAATACGTACTTAGTGTAAATACGATCACATTAAGTAATTAGTCAATTCGTTCAGAATCATTGATGATTCATTGTTCAAGTTTGCCTCCTCTGTCCTACATACGCATCTGATGATGTTACGGATAGTCTCCGTCGAGCTTGTCACGAGCCACGCGAACATGGCCCTGGTGCTTTCACGCCTTCCTCCGCTTTGTCGTTTAGCCTATGCGTAGTCTCGTTTTCCGAGCATCCACGGCGAGTGATGGGGCAACGTTGCCGGTTACGGACTCACTACCAGAGCCCCAAGGACCCAACGGGGATCTCGACCTGGTCCGCTGTGGCTCCCTTGGCGAAATTCGTCGGCCACGTGAGCAGCCACTATCGACTACTGTCGTACTAGGTATACGGCATAAGGGCAATAACAGACCAGCGTGCCAAGCCAGGCCCTGCTGTGCCGGACGGTTAAGCTATGGCTTATTATTGCTGTCAATATTATTATATACTACTAGTGCGCATGCGTAGAGATGACCCCATGGCGAAGTTGTGTCACCCCGTTCAATCCACTCAGCAGCATCATTCGCACACTTACACTATGCTTTCCGACACAAATCATAATGCGCGGTGAGAGCGACACATCGGAGCCTAAGGCTTTCCGAATGATATTCACGTCTCACCCGAGGCCCGGGCTGGCTCATCCGGCGTCGCGTCTACATAGAGAGGGTCCAAGGTCGACATTGCAACAACCTGTTTGTCTTCTTCATGCCCGACAACATGAACTCTACGATGTGCCACAGCATCCGGGTATGACGACGTCCCCTATTTGCTTCGCCCACTTCAATTTATCAGGCAGCAAGTTGGACTAGGCTAGCTAAGCAAACATACCCGGATGATTTTCTGCCTAATCGTCATAGTGCGTCGGAAGTCTGGCGCATAATACCACAGATACCACCTGGAGTTAATGATAAGGACAATATCATGTGCTGATCGCCTCGTTTCGGTCTTCGAACTTGCGGTGTCTTTTTGACGAGAAATCATTGATGATTATCGGTTGGGGAACGCATCAAACTGCGGCAGTATACACTGATTCAACATTCGTATGGTGAGTTATGATGTAATGTTTTATTTTCGATGTTGCATTTTACGGCATTTCATAATACAAGATTAACAGTTAGCCAGCAGGTTCGTACTGGGACGTCCAGGAAATTGATTAGCTCAAACAATATAAGTTTGAGAGACAAAGAGCGACCTCGAGAAACGAGTATGTCCAAAAAACTGTCAAAGGTCAATAGGCAAAGAAGGCAATCGGTTGTACAGGAGGCGGTAACATAACCTTATGTCACTTACCATCTACTGATTCGTTTGCTAATAGTCGAATAACTACCACACAGCATATTCTTGCAGTTGTACACGGGCCTGTGCGAATTGCCCCGGCGATTTAATTTCAAATGCAATGGAAGTCACTAACAGATAGGCTAAGAATATATACAAACTCACCGCGGGATTCGGGAAGCTTAGGGAAACTTATACCCTCTTCTTCCGCTCCACGTAGTGCCAATCAATATAACTGCATATGGCAAGAAGAAAGACGCATGAAGTGCTGAAATACCGCTTGGTTGCTTGCCAATGGAAGATATAACCTTCAAACCATCTCGCTCTCCGTATACTTCGGAGTTTCCGGAGTGTATAGTGAAATGATTCGACAGATTTACGTTAAAATAGTGTCACAAAAAGATGGCGGGCACAGCTAGCATTCCCTTTAGCGTGTCTCGTGTATTTGTACCATTTTGATATCAGGTAGTTTTAGGCCAATTGGGCGGCATCAATTGGTCACCAAATTGTCGTCTTAGCCGTCACTCTAACCAAACGTCTCTTTACTATTGCTACAGGAGGCACAAGGGTGGAGATATTAATTGGAAACTACAGTTCAGCAAGACAGTGCTCGTTTTTGGAACATACTTGAGGGATGACAAGATACGGAGAAGCCATCCGGCCTTTTATGCAGGTTACTCGGTGGATTATCGTGTATGTGTTGATCTGCCTACTTAGCTATGTTCCGACTTGACAACTATTCTTCCCAACCAACTTCAGCTCTGGCTCAGAAGGGCGACCGAATTACCATAACGGACATCTTCACATAACTCGACAACCGCACATGGCGATTGGTAACTAGACTTGGTTCTAGTAAAAAGATAGTGCATCGTCAGCTTTGCCATATCAACATAATATACCAAGGGCTATAACGGCGATAGTGGCTAACGACAGTCCTACTTTTGATATAGATTGGCGCGCGACATTGCAGCTTGCCAAGCCCATATTCATCCCAATCAATATCTCAACTTTCTATGCGATTTCCGGCTTAATGCCGTGCCCTCCGTGGAGTTCTGCTCCTCTGAGGCACCAATTGGAACATCTTTCTCAGTTCTCACTTTTGCTGGACAGCTTAAACTTCGATTAAATGTGCCTGTTCACGGATACGAAGCAACCCTAAGGACGCTCCTTCGATCAATTCTACGTGCATCCAACACTTCCCCTACCTCCGCACTCCCCTTTTGGAGGGTGGTACACGTACCCAATATGAGGCGACGTTGTACAGTCTGTACTATAGAAGTGAGCAGGCCCATCCCGAGAGGGAGAGAGAGGGGTAGCTTGGCCGAGGCGAATCAACGGGCAGGGCTCTCGCTCACCATACGACATTGAACATTCTGTCACAAATGACCAGCGGACCACCTGCTCGGAGCATGCAGAAATCACCGTCAGATGACGGCACATCAGTACATATCTCTAGTACCCTGCATGCAGCCGGCGATTAGATGACCCTAAAGTCTTCTGGATACATTCCCTATGATGTGTTTGATAGGTGTCGGCTATCAATCTCTCGTCGCGTTCGTCATGGGTCCCTCAACGTACGTTCCTGGCGAGAGGTGGAGTCTACAGCATGCACTTATAAGACGATCTAATAAAAGAACGACCTCCAATTCTCCAACAGTCAAGCCTACCTACCTAACCTATCTAGTATGGTTTACCTATTGCCTACACCTACGCATACATCAGTATGCCCATTGAGACTCACCTAGGCTAGGCAATACCCACTTGCATTCACCAGCCCTACGTAACTATCTCTTGAATCATACCAGTGCCTACTTACTACCTACCAAGTACCCAGGCCACAGGACAATACCTCACCACGAAATTCCTAGATCTCCCGGGAAGCTCGAGTCGGCTTGCGGCAGGAGAATCAGCGCTCGGCACGGGAGCTCTTCCATGGACCAGTTAGACTCGTTGCCACCCAATTTTCCTAATTGAGCGACATGCATATGTTTCTGCTTATTCGCCTAACAGAAGCTTGCAGCCCCAAGTGATAGATAGGCACTAGCAAGTGGTATGAAACAAAATAGAAGTGAAGAAAGTCATCGAAGATATATTTAGTTAGTTGTATATATATATATATATAAGTATATACAACTAGGCAGAACTAGGTATGTGTATACATACATACACGAGTATCCGAGCATGATGTTACAGGTATCACGAACACAGTCCGCCTCAGTGGGTTTCAAGTCTGATGTCCCCTTCGGTTCCTGAGAATGCGATTCCCCCTGACCCCTCCTTTGCTCTTAATATATAGGCAATCTACACCATGTAATCTATGTAAATCTAGGTATGCAAGCCCGTCCATAGGACTGGAACGTGCCACCAGGCCTTCTTTTCCGGCCAAGCGCCGTGGCGAGGGTGGTACCGTTTCTCAGGGACGGCTCTAAGGCATGTCCTTTTCGCTCCAGTGCCGGCCTGGCACGTGTCTTTGCCTACCTTGACGTTGGGCGTAACGAACGCATGTATGCTGCATGCAGATCAGGCGAGACTGGCTTGGATAGGACAAGATGCTGACATCGCGCCCCCTGCCTGCACCACATCAATTACACACTATTGGCTTGCAGATGCTGCCCCTTGTTGGGTCTCCTTTTATTTCGTTGGATTCGGCATGGATCTCTCAAAACGCTTATCATCTGGAAACAGAATCGAAAATTCAATATTCGCTTCCGAGAGTCCTATGTATCACCGGTAAACCCGATTTCAATATATCGATGTAAGAGTACATTTTAGAAGCATCTTATCCCGACGGGTCTTGGCGTGGATTAGATAATAATGATCAGTGGTGAGCTTGTTCCACTCTGGTAAATCCGATCAGATCATCGAGGTGGCACAACATGTCGACTCGAAATTGACAGATGAAGCAAGAAAAAGACAAACAAGCTTGATTTATGGATTATGATGACGGATTACCCCAGCGTAGGACTCCCGATAAGAGGGGAGCTCCCCGAATTGGAGCGCCGAAGAGCATGTTGGAGAATGCTATAATGCCTTCAAGCCAAGAAGCACTTTCTCTCGTCACAGAACGGTTTCGAGAACACCGCTGTGTTCGTTTAACTTTACCACAGCAATGTTCCCAGCTTCCATTTTCTTCCGGGTGGGTTTCTCTGCTTGGTTCCACCGCAGCCGTATCTCGCTCTCGATGCAAGGCTAGATATGTTTGTGTTCACTCATTTCCCAACCATGGGCTTGAGGGAGTACAGCATTGCCCTTGGCCTCTCGCTTTATATTACATCCAGCGAGCCACTATTGGGCCCGTTTCCGAAATAACGTGTTTTATATTGCTGTGGTCAGGTTACACCTATTTGACATACGTGGATCCGGCTATCTTAGATGCATCTTCATTCTCGATCTGGCCGCGGCCTCTAACACGTGCAAGAGCGCCAACAATCAAGGCGGCATGTATCTCAGGCTGATGGATTATAGACCCGATATTACTGCACTATCGTTCTGGCATCGGGTTCACGCTTGCTCCGGGGAGGTTGTTGAACCGTTCATTCTTTTGATTGGACGTCTAACTGTTGGATGAGATAAGTTGCAGCAATATTACGTTTATATCCTCCGTAGGTGCTAAACTTACTGGGTGCTAGGTTGGTAGTGTAGTATTATGCTTTATACTTTTGTTAACTATTGGATCCTCCCTTTCCGAAATTACTGTTGATCGTTGATCACTATTGAATTGCTCCCAGACGGCGGAGATTTATTTATTCATTTATTGCTGCCTCGAAGAGAATTAACCATCCATGAACAAAAACGTCTGCTAATTCTGCTGTGTAATTAATACCTTCAAATCCGTCAATGTGAACTTAGTAAGTGGAATGGAAAGACGAGCCGATTCGGTTGGCGGACGGGCCTGTGCAGCTGCTGGCAGTAGAGGAGACTGAATTTTGAACCTGCTCGCCCAATCAAGAAGCGCGGGTCGCCACATTATGGAAACACAGCCTGCGACTGAACAAAACCCTAACTTACTCAAATTATCATGCGTTTTTCTATATGGGAAGAAACAAGGGAACGAATCGGGCAAATATGACTGAGGAAAATACTGAAATCGGGTACCTATCCGTGGGCGCCAACAGACATACCGCAGTGGCGGACTGGGGCCGGGATGGGCTGGTAGCTTTCGGCACCGACTCCAACATCGCCCTGTGGTGGCCTCATCATCATGTATGTATCGCGCCTCGTCAACCACCAGTGCCTCGTGATCCAAAAGAAAAAAAAAAAAGAAAAAAAAGAAAAAGAGAAGAGATCAAGTTATTGCGAAGCAGACACGGGCGAATGCTGATTATAATGAAAACATAGGGCTCACAACCTAGAGGTGTCACGAGAGTATTATCAGGACACAAGGACTCAGTAAAAGCTATCAAGTTCCTCTCTAGAAGCGAGGGTGATGGACGGCAGACATATCTCCTTAGTGGCGCCGACGACCACTGCCTGAAGATATGGGCTTTCTGCCCAGATAGTGACGCCGTGACATGCATCCAGACGGTGCAGGAACACACGGCGGCAATCAACGTCATAGCTACTCTTTATGAGCGGGGGAAAGGGAGCTCTCTCACCACCATCTTTGCCACGGGCGCCGCAGACGCCTCGGTCAAGATATGGGCTTTCGATGGAAAGGAAGCGCGGGTCTTACAGACGATCAGTCCTAAGCCTAAATTCTTTCCCCTGGCGCTGGCCCTCAGCAGACTCGACGAAGACGGCGAGGCCTTAGTTCTCGCCGCGGCCGGAACGAGGGACATCGTTCAGATTTTCGTTGCGGAATCGATCGTAGAACCCGACTTTCAACTGCAGGCTACGCTTACGGGCCATGAGGGCTGGATCCGATCCCTGGATTTCACGTGGGAGAAGGAGAAGAAGGAGGGGGAAGAGGGTAGCGCAGAGTCGGATCTGCTCTTGGCGTCCGCGAGCCAAGACAAGTATATACGATTATGGCGACTGCACAAAGGGAGCGAGTTGCCCGCCGCCATGGTGAACGGCGCAGACCCGTCGCTGGGTGCATATCTACCAGGGAAGTCTCCCTCTAACAAGGCTCACAGACTTAAAGCTGCCGAGAAAGACTTTACCGTTATGTTCGAGGCCCTTCTCCTCGGCCACGACGACTGGATATATAGCGCGAAGTGGTACATGAACCTGGAAACGGGAAGTCCACGGCTTCTGTCCACATCGGCTGATAACACCCTTGCAATATGGGAGGCTGATCCGTCGTCCGGAATCTGGGTGACGAACGTCCGGCTAGGCGAGATCAGCCGGGAAAAGGGTGCCACGACGGCAACAGGTAGCACGGGCGGTTTCTGGACGGGTCTTTGGTCTCCGGACGGCACGTCCGTGACTTGTCTGGGACGGTCAGGGAGCTGGCGAGTATGGGGCTATCACAAGGAAGAGGACCAGTGGAAGCCGCAGATTGGCGTCAGCGGACACACGAGGTCCGTCACGGGCATAGCTTGGGCCAAGAACGGCGACTACCTGCTCTCCACGAGCTCCGACCAGACCACGCGGCTGCACGGAAGCTGGAAGCACAACAACACATGGCACGAGATGGCACGCCCGCAGATCCACGGGTACGACCTGAACTGCATCGACTCGCTCGGCGGCTCGCAGTTCGTGTCCGGCGCCGATGAGAAGCTGATGCGGGTCTTCGACGAGCCAAAAGCCGTCGCGAAGCTGCTGAATCGGCTCTGCGATATCAACATCGGCGACAGCGGCACAGCCATCGAAGCAATGCCTGACGCAGCAAACATGCCAGTCCTGGGTCTCTCAAACAAAGCCGTCGAAGCGGTGGACGACGGCGTGGAGATCAATGCTTCTGCTGTAATCCCCGAGACGGACCGCGAGGCGCTGGACCAGGGGACGACTGTGCGCAAGTCAGCTCTCGAGATCGACCACCCGCCCTTCGAAGACAGCCTTTCGCGCCACACGTTATGGCCCGAGACGGAGAAGCTGTACGGGCATGGCTACGAGATCTCATGTCTGGCGGTGAGCCACGCCGGGGACCTGGTCGCGAGCGCGTGCAAAGCCAGCTCCGTCAACCACGCTGTGATCCGCGTCTTCGAGACGCAGAGATGGACCGAGGTCAAGCCTCCTTTGACCGCCCACTCTTTGACGGTGACACGCCTGAGATTCTCGCCTGACGACCGGTATCTGCTGAGCGTTGGCCGCGACCGCCAATGGGCCGTATTTCAACGAGAGCAGGGGGCAAAACCAGGGGGTGAAGATAACGATAGAAATGCCAACGCTCAAGACACACAGCCTAGCTATAAGCTGCTACAAGCGAACCCGAAGGGCCACACGCGCATGATCCTCGACGCCGCCTGGGCCCCGACGACGGACTCGTCGCCAGTCTTCGCTACGGCGGGTCGTGATAAGACGGTCAGGATCTGGCGCCGCGGGGAGACGGATATCACGTGTACAAGTACAATAACGGAGACGCACTCAGCAACAGCCATTGACTTCCTACCGTGTCCGAACAAGGATGGCCGGTTCGTCCTCGCTGTCGGCACCGAAGCCGGCAAGATTTCGATTCATTCCCTAGATTCCACGACTCTTGCAGTCGTGTCAAGCTTCACGTTAAAACCTGGGTATATTAGCCCCAAAATATCATACAATATCCTTATATTGACTAATCGTGTTTTAGGCTTTGTCTTGCAAAAACCGTCCTACAACTCGCATGGCGGCCACGGACGGCCTCGAACGAACTAGCCGTGGCGGGGGATGACGGCTCCCTTAGAGTCTATCGTATCGTCGAAAAAGAGTCATAATCGAGAAGCAAAATTCAACAAAACTCTGAAAATCCAATACCTTGTGCTACCTATTCGATCGTATTGGTATTCTACTGCTTTTCTGCGCTGTCTAAATGTGCTCTTGGAACCGGTAATCGATTTGCACCTCCCGGCCTGCGATGTAGTCTCTACTCGATATCTACGCCTGACTCCAGTTTTTCAAAAGCCATAAGCGTTGCACTATCCTCGATGCCAATTCCACGTCATGATCTCTCCCGCGGCCTGTTAGGGGTCGCGTCAAGTCCCCCCTCCATGTTATTAGACATTACTATGTTCATCCCGTCGTCAAGCCCGGAAACAGGCTCCTTCCCTCATCTGGCCATAACGGAGAGCGGGCACAATAGCTGGCACTCAGAGGCCAATTTACCAGCTTAACTGTGATCACCCACCCACTCGCCGTGATCATAATTCGCGGAGGGTTTCCGTGGCGACGGAGGTGAGGTCGTTCGTGGGGTTAACGGAATCGAGGGAGAGTGAGAGGGCGTTCTTAGCGGCAGCGACAACGTTGGATGAGCCGAAGACGCCGCTACTCTCACCGCCACTGACGTAAAACCAGGCGCGGTTAATGATGAAGAGGATGTGCTGCGGTAGGTAGAGGATGGTGGCGATGGAGCCCATAGCGGAGAGTAGAAATACGACGGACCCTGTTGTGTTTGCTCGAGTGATTAGCCAGTCACCTTCAACTCAGGAGAGGAAAGAGAAGCAAGCAGGCGTGAATGATCGCGATGACCAAGCCCAACATTATCCGTGTATGTAGCGCTGGAACTACTCGGTAGAAACGGGACAAGTTCTGTGACCAACGCAGGAGGGAAGAAGAAAAAGAAATCCGAGAAAACGTACAGAAAATGAACTTCTCAGTGGGCGTAAACATATATACACCAAAAGTGACTTCGATCTGGTACTGCTTGAGCGAGAGCCAGCGGCCGAAGCGCTGGAGAACCGACTGGTTCTCGGGCTCCTTGGTTCGATACTCCATATTGGATCCTGTACCAACTCCTCTCTGCCGCCCTGTGGCAATTCGTTCTTCCTGTCGGTCGGGCAGGGAAGCTGCTAAATGATTCGGATCGGGTTGTCGTGCGGTCGTGAGTCTTATCGGTCCAGCTATGATTGTCTCTGAGCCGGTATCGAAGAAAAAGGAGATCGGGCAAGACTTGGGAAATAAAAACTAAACAGCCAGTTATACTATAGGACTTCTGAAACACTGCCCGGTCTCCAATTGCTGGTCTAGTCCCGCTCGGGTTGAGAATGAATAAGCGAATGACTATAATTCGTCGTAGAGAGGGTTTGCGCTTCGACTGCGTTGGTTTTTTGGTGGGTGAATTGAATCAATTGAATCTGATTGAGAAAGGGAGGTAGGCAGCAAGCTGGAAGGATACCTACCACCTGTAAAGATACGACCCCTACAAGTAACTAGTTAATTAGCAGAATTGCCCAATCGAGAAAACGCGTTGGATAGGTACAACAGGGGTAACTAATAGGTGCCTACCTACATACTAAGTACCTAGATACCAGGTGAAATTTAAGTAGCGTGCTGTACAGGGGCCTAGACCCAGCGTCCCACGCCATTGGCGCTACACTTAGCGGACTGATACCTACTTATAGTACTATAGGACGCTAAAGTTTCAGTGGTAGTGTACCTAGGGTTGCACCGTACTGGCTGATAGTACCTACCTAAGCTAGGTAGGTGAAAGTAAGGTGTAGGTAGATAACTGGGTAGAGCGACGGGAAGTAAATAGGGACCTTGGCTAAGTACGGAACTCTAGCCATTGAATGATGCTTTAATGGTAATCGTTCAGGAAATTAATAATATATGCGAATCTTTGTTGCTTGTATTGACATTGCAACACCTGTTCGTAACGTGCTCTCGTTCAAAGGCGGCGGGCAGATAACTGAATCGACCTTATCGTCATGCTTGTCTCACGACGATTCCATCTACACGATCTGCCATGACGATATCGAGCCTCTTCTTCCCACGGCTCGCCCACTCGTCTAAAGCCGCGATATGTGACCGCTATATAGCCCTAATACCTCCCTCGCCCCTGCTTAAGCATGCCTGGAAAGGCACATTAAGCTTAAGCCCCAGCCTGCCTGTCCCGCGCCTCTTCACCACGACCAACAACCCACCGCTTCTCAAAATAAGTTCCAAGAACCTCCCGCCGCGCCCGAAACCGCCGCCCGAAGACGAGATCGAGGAATCGTTCCTAAAGGGCAGCGGGCCCGGCGGCCAGAAGATCGTTGCGTCTCCCTTCCTTTCGCTCAACTACTACTCGGCTCCGTGTGCCTCCTCCATACGCAAGTGTGCAGACCGCCCAGCCCAGCGCTAACTCGCCCCCTTCATAGAACAAAACAAATTCAGCAGTCCAACTAAAGCACCTCCCCACGGGCCTCGTCGTGAAATGCCAAGCCACGCGCTCGCGCAGCCAGAACCGCACCATCGCCCGCCAATTACTGGCTGACAAGCTCGACGACATGACCCGCGGCGACGAAAGTCGATCGTCCGTAGTCGGCGAGGTCAAGCGCAAGAAGAAGGCCAGCTCCGCTAAGAAGAGCCGGAGGAAATACCGTAAGCTTGACGAGGAGAAGGCGGTCACTACCGGGGAGACATTGGAGGAGGATAATAATGACTACGTTTTTGACGAAGAGCTACCCGCGGAGGATAGTGAAAGGGATGGCCGTAGGACTACTGCCGAGCAGGTAATACCTGATAGAAGACAAAAAGAAACAAGATTATGATCATCAAGCCAAAAGTTCCAACTGATACACACCGGCTTTGCAGAGATTACACCGAGTTCATCTCATTGCTCTCACGACTAAAATAGCATGTGTTTGTGGATTGAATTACGACTGAAAACTTCACATTACGCACGCCAGACAACAGAAACATGAAGATATATGATCAGCCTCGACTGGATTTGTCTACTCCATCCCGTGCAAAACATGAAAGGCCTCCTAAAACAGCACTTCATATTCTCTTTTGTCTCTGGCCCCGGCATCTCTTTCTACCATGCCCATAACTTTTTGTAGATGTGAGGCTCGTCTAGGGTACATTCACAGCGGCAGGAGCTCTGAGTCGACCGTGGGCGTCCTCGAAGCTTCGGCGGGCTCTTGGAGGGTGGTCTATTTGCGTTGCATCGCAGCAGCTAATATGACAAATTTTGTTAGGCGTGAGATCAACTGCTAGACTGCTAATTCGCATGCATACCTTAGAAGCACTTGCGGTGTACGATCGAAGGACCGCTCTCATCGTACTCCTGCTTGGAGATCCACATCTGCTGGAAGGTAGACAGAGAAGCCAAGATAGAACCACCAATCCAGACGGAGTACTTTCGCTCAGGAGGAGCAATGATCTTGACCTTCATCGAGGACGGGGCTAGAGCAGTAATCTCCTTCTGCATACGGTCCGAGAGACCAGGGTACATGGTGGTACCACCAGACTGGTAGTATCCGTTAGCATGTAGTTTGATTTTATTAGCCAAGAGGAAAACGTACCATGACAATGTTGCCGTATAGGTCCTTTCGGACATCGACGTCGCACTTCATGATGGAGTTGAATGTGGTGACGTGGATACCGCCGCTCTCCAAACCGAGAACAGAAGGCTGGAAGAGAGCCTCAGGAGCCCGGAAACGCTCGTTGCCAATGGTGATGACCTGACCGTCGGGAAGCTCGTATGACTTCTCCAAGCTGGAGCTCTGGGCAGCAGTCTGGATCTCCTGCTCGAAGTCGAGAGCGACGTAACAGAGCTTCTCCTTGATGTCACGGACGATTTCACGCTCGGCAGTAGTAGAGAAACTGTAACCACGCTCGGCAAGGATCTTCATTAGGTAGTCAGTCAAGTCACGACCAGCCATGTCAACACGAGCAATGGCGTGAGGTAGAGCAAAACCCTCGTAGATAGGGACGACGTGGGTGACACCATCACCAGAGTCAAGCACGATACCAGTGGTACGACCTGAAGCGTACAGAGATAGCACGGCCTGAATGGAGACGTAGAAGGCGGGAGCGTTGAAGGTCTCGAAGACGATCTGTGTCATCTTTTCACGATTCGACTTGGGGTTGATGGGAGCCTCTGTGAGCAGAACGGGGTGCTCCTCAGGAGCCACACGCAGCTCGTTGTAGAAGGTGTGGTGCCAAATCTTCTCCATATCATCCCAGTTGGTGACGACACCGTGCTCGATGGGGTAACGCAGAGTTAGGATACCTCGCTTTGACTGCGCCTCATCACCGACGTACGAGTCCTTCTGACCCATACCAATCATGATACTAAGGACGCACAGTTAGCAGATGCCAATCATCGTAAAAGCTTGCAAGTAATCCATGCGGAGGGCGCAGACTTACCCATGATGGCGAGGACGACCAACAATAGACGCTGTGCGCAGAGGTTAGAAGCCAGGTTGTTGATAGTAGAGAGCCGCATCTTGGCGAGGTGCAAGCGGGGCCCACGGTTGGGCAAGGCTGGGTAGGGGTAGACTTACGGAAAACAGCTCGGGGAGCATCATCACCGGCGAAACCGGCCTTGCACATACCCGAACTGGGGTTCCAGTTAGCTACGGACATTCAAAGTTATCGCCCCCACGGCAGATAATGAATGGCATTTGTGTATGTAGATACGAGATGGCAGTCGGGATGCTGCCAACCTTGCAAGGGGCATGCGACTAAGAATGCGGTGAGGAAGGTCGAGGATGATCTGGTATCCTTACCCATTGTCGATAACGAGAGCAGCAACTTCCTCTGCGATGAAAAGAGCAGTTAGCTATTGAGGCTTGATTGACGTATAAAAAGGAGGGCGGCGACGTGAGAAGAACACATCGGTCGCGGAGAATTGGTTGGATGCAGGGTCAGGAGAACAGAGCTTACCCTCCATTGTGATTACGTAGGTTACGACGAAAGACTAGTAGAAGAGAGAATAGAGACTCGGTAGATGCCCAGGCGATACCGAAATCGACAGAGCTATACAAGAGGATGGGATAGGAGTCTTCGCGGTGGACTCGATGTGTTTGAATACACAGGCGACAAGAAGGAGGGAGGATGTTGTGGAAGATTGAGTTCCAAGAGATGTGTCGGGTCGACAAGATGTGTGGTTGGTATGCTAGCGGGTGTGGAGGACGGGGGGGAGTACAGTAGAAAAGGGAGGAACGAGGACTGGTCAGCTCAATGGCAGCGGCAGCAGCCAGCCAGCTGTAGACAGCGAACGAAATGCTCTTGCTAGGCCAGGACTGGCTTAATGATGTAGAACTTGTGGGCCGAACAAAAAAGCGTTGGCGGGGCTGGGGGAGAGGGGGAAATACGGCGCTGCTTGTGCCAATTGGAGGTGGGTCAATGGGCTGGCAGAGTCTTGCTTTGCTTCTCTTTGTTGGCAATGGGTCACTCAACCTTTTTGTATTGTGTGTGCTTTGTTTCTGTTCTTTTTTTTTTGCTCTTACTTATTCACCATTCCTCCGTCAGCCTTTTTATCACTACTCGCTAGTTCTAATAGTAAGCTCACGAGAGTTGCGATTCTTACTGCCTGGAAAAAGGCCACGCCCCTTAACTAGTAGGCAACCAAATTAACTGATACCAATTTACTTACTTTGGGGTGTTTTGGGGGGGAAGCAGACCTAACAGGCTACAGTAGTCGTAATTCAATTTCTTGGCTACGATACACATAGACATCCGCCCCCGAACAAATTCGATTAATTATGCCTATCTACTAATCTCTCTACCGACTACGTGTCGTGTTAGCTAGCGGTCTCGTGGCAAAATCGATGATCGGTGTCTTTAAATCCAGATATGTTCAAAGTAACTAGACAACTAGAGAGATAGATGCACCCCATCTAACGGGACTAGCTATAGCACGAGTGCTGTGACTAGACCAGTGCTGGTGGTGGCTTGGTAATTCCGTCAGAAAGGGCGAGTGTATGCCGTGGTACATACTTATATAAGTAGGTAGGTATGCGTACATCTGCAATGGCGTATGAACGAAAGAACCAAGCGGGACATCTCCACCCAACATTCAGCCATTCACGCCTAGGTACATATCTTAGCTGTCGATCGAGGGCAAGCATGATTACGTAGAGAAGCATAATGGACAGGACTTACTGTGGGAAGGACGTGTGTCCACTGCCCACGACATACTCGGATGCCAAGCAGGCATCGCTCTTTTCCGTTTCTTAGCAAGCGACCGTGGAACAACAAGTCTAATAAGTCTACCAAGTCTAACCAAGCCAGCGTTGCGTATGCAGGGGCGAAGCCGACACCGACAACGCAATCCCGCTCATTGTCTGGCTTCCCGCTCTCCGGGCTGAGCGGCATCTGTCCGAATATAACTGCATTAGAATAACAAATAACTTATAAGCCACTGCCTATTTCGACACCGTTTCACATCGCATGTTGGGTGTTCGAGGAAAGCCGTCAATGGCTGTAAATGTTGCCTACCTATGATAGATACCTGAGCTATATCCTCCAATGAAACGGGTTCTGCGCCGAACACCCCCTCAGAGTTTCGTATCAGCAAGAAATTTGGACACCTTGGAGGCCTAGAGGTTCCGAAAGAATGCCTTCATTCTTAGGAGTACCTAGGTAGGTAACACGTCGAAGGCGGGGTGATGAGGGGCAAGAGAGATACAAGAATAAAACCTAAGCGTAATTGGATATACATGCCACTCCAATGGCGGGGTACTACCTACATAAGGTAGGCCTACTAGATAGCATGCTAGATACCTAAGTGCCTGGTAGTATACCCTAGGTAGGTAGGTATCTAGGAATAGAACAGATTCATGAACGTATGTATATGGATAGAGCTTACACGATAGATTTCAACTTGTTCATTCGAGTTATCTTGAGGTACCTACTTGGGTAGTATGGTTTGCTAGCAGGATAATGTACTGTAAACAAGTGAATGGATGCCATGGCGTGCCCCGCTTCTACCTCTTTGTCAGTCGATGAAGCTTCCCGAACCTTGGAGATCAAAAAAGTTCTAGGTAGGTCCAGCTAGGCTAGCAGCCTTACGGCTGGGAATTTTTATTTTTATATTTATTTTTTCCCCTTTCGTTTTTCTTTCCTACGAGTACAACTCTCGTAACCCAAATTAGATAAGAAATCAAAAGCGGACCTATTGGACGTTCCTCGTAGAGTTAACAATAGGCGCTCACAATTAAGAGGCACTAGTGAGGGAACTTGTCGCAAACCAAATCAGAAAAAACTTCAACTTCCAATACAACAAGTCCCAGACATTGGTCTATCCACAACAACACATAACTAAACCCACACGCTAGCTCAGGCAACCCGATCGCAAAACCTCCTTTTGTGTAGCCCAATTTCTTCCCGTCCCCACACAACAACAATACGAAAATGGGCGACAAAAACTTAAACGACCTCCTACGATGGAGCATCGAGAACACAGCCTCAGGGCCCGACGGCATAACCGACGAAGCGCCACGCTCAACGCTAAACCCGGAGGCGCTAGCAGCGCTGATGGGCGGGCCGTCCGACGCGGACTTGATGCGCGAGAGCATGGCAGCTATTGTATCGTCGGACCCGGAGATCACGCTTGAGTCGAAGCTCACGGCCTTCGACAACCTGGAACAGCTCATCGAGTCGCTCGACAACGCAAACCTACTCTCTAAGCTCGGGCTCTGGACCCCGCTCCTCGAGTGTCTCGCGCATGACGAGGCCGAGATCCGCCTCATGGCCGCCTGGTGCGTCGGCACCGCCGTCCAGAATAACGAGCCCTCGCAGGAACGCCTTGTCGCGTTGGGCGGCGTGGAGAAGCTCGTTCAGATGGCCGTCGGGAAGCGGTTACCACCACCAGCATCAGCATCCGCCTCTGCCTCTGCGCCAGCCGCGGTGAATGGGGAAGGGCGCGACGAGAGGAACAGCGGAAAGGAAGAAGCGAAGAATGTTCGTCGCAAGGCCTTATACGCCCTGAGCTCTGCCGTCCGCAACTACCAGCCGGCCATGGACGTGTGCGCCGCCGAACTTCGGCGGCAGGGAGAAAGCGAGCACGTCGGCGGCGAAGGGAGCAGCATTGATGCGACGGATATGGACGCCGTGGACGTCGTGATCAATGGGTTAAAGCAAAAGGTTCCGAGCGCATAGTCCAAGTCCTAGACTTTGGATCGGCATCTATTGCTGGGATGCTTCACGAACTGAAACTTAGTAAAACGGTGTTAAAAGGGGGAAATTTGATCTAGTGGGTTAATGATTATATAACCACAATGATCCAGAGAACTGCATATCTCGGCGTTGGTAAGGCATCTAGGTTGTGGAGATGTGTGATGAACTTCGTAAAACAATGGAAACAGTGGCATGTGCCCAAGGTGGAACTCAGTTCCCGCCCCCTTTATTATATCTGGCTATAAAATTTAGATTATATTATTGCACTCTCTTATCTATGTGTTTGCTGTTAGAGCGTGGGTCCATATACAAGTAAGAGTGGTACACTCGCGAGATATGTAGGTATTTACATATCGGAACTTGTCACCGAGCATAGCAATCCTATAATCTAATCTACAATCTTGCCGTAGAAAGGGATGCCTAACGCTTTGCATAGGATCCTTGCGTGTCTATCGGACTTAGCTGTAGTCTCTAGAACGATGCGACAGCCCGGTATCATTTTCGCCGGATACATCTGTGACAATGGTTAATGATCGAACACTAAATAGGTAGCACTGCGTTGAAAGCATATGATTGTTGACCTACAGAGAGGGAGGCTTCCACTTCTGGGAAATGTTGTACATCTTGCGGCTCTAGGCCAAAACCAATATTTCCGGTGCTGTCTCCCGTGGTTCCTGCTGGATCTTAGTCTGCGTTCTACGGTGTCGAATCAACGTAGTATAGATTTTCTTTCCACTGACCTTGAATACCCTTCCACTCCTTAATCTTGGGGAACACGAGGCTGACGGCCTTGTCGATAAATTCATAGGCCTGGTTTCCGTATATCGAGCACTTCACGCCGGATCTATCGCCCTTGACGATACCCCATTGCGCAACGCTTGTCTTATTTCTTGTCACCGTAGGTCGCACGCCTGAAATACTCTGTATAACGGCACGCCCAACAATAAGATGGTCGTTGTTCTTCTTCGCCTTTGGCATGTACATGGCAAGGTGTACTGCGCGGAGTTCGGGGATGTTTCGCCAGTCGATCGACTTCTCGAGAGGGAATAGTACGTCAGCACCACGAGGCCCACGCTTCGGGCGGTTCTTCATGTATGGTGAAGAATCGTCCCACTCTCGCAGCCGTATCCGCTCCGGCTTGTCTGGCGTTCCAGGGGGTGTGTGCTGGTACATCATCGTCATTATGTCGGAGGCGATCGTGGATTGGTATGTCTGCTTTAGTCGAGGGAGGTTGAAGGGGCCGGGGGCGAAGTCTCTGGCGATAGGGTCCGAAGATGGGGGCGGCTGTACGGGATGCAGCGGACCACGGTAGAATTTTGGCGCATGGTATCGATATCTTAGGTGGTTGTTAGCATTCCCGTCCGGATGAGACGACTGGAGTAGGCAATATGATCGCGATCGCGGCGTACCTCTCGTGTGGCAGCTCATGGTTTCTCCTACTCGCTCTCTTTCGGGGGTCAAGTATCGTGATACCTTCCCGAGTAACAATCGGGCCCGCCAGACCGGAGTCCACCTCGATATCTGGTACCGCGGGAGGCGGAGCTTCAGTCGAGGCGTATCTGCGAATACCGGGTGCACATGGCCGCAGATGAGACACTGAGCTCAGCAGCTGCCTGCCAGCACGGGGTACCTCACGAAGCGTCGTCATAATTGGCTTGCGCCAGCTGTGATGGCTGGGCGAGAGGTGTAGACACACGATATCAATCGTTAATCAATCAGCCCCGTATGCGCCTCTGACCTGACCTGACCTGTCCGTACCTCTGATCTTGAAATTTACAAGGTCCCATGCAAGAGCTCGCTAAATATAAAATCCGATACCGATGCACGGCGCTAAAACGTACGGTATACATTTCGATAAGATAGGGTCGCAACACCAAAACATACCTCCCTGAAAACATACTGTACTACCTACGGCAACAAGCGCGATGCAGCTGGTAACCCCACTATTAGGGCCAGATCATAGTACAACCTAGGAACTTATGGTAGACATGACAGTGTAAAAATGGCATACATACAGTAAACAGCTACGTTTTCCCGTAGAGAAATTCAGTTCAGATGATGACGAATGTTTGAGTCTATCTACTATATACATATGCGTAGCACAATCTAAGTAAAAGGATGCCTACTTGATCGATATTCATTGCTTCCACAAATGACCTGGGACTCTGGAGAAATGTGTTTGCCTGGGAGGGAGACAAGTGCGCTATTACGTACACGCTAAGACCATGCGTGCTCAGACCCAACAGGTGACTTCTAATGAGCGTGACTCGGCTGACAAACTGAGGTGAGTGACAGCCATTATGGCTGTAGGTTAGCCGCCCCGGCGTGGCCACATAGGTATATGGCTAGTTAGGTGTAGAATTGAAAAGGCGACTAAGGAACTGGTGATGATGGGATGAGAGTCGGGCCAAATGCCCCGAGACCCCGTGTTGTCCCTAAGAAGAGCCCGTAGCCCGGGTTCTCCAGCCAGACGGGCATGCGATTTGCAGTTATGCAGGCATAACCCTATGTATGAACTCTGAGTACCTAGATGAGGTATGCCTAAGTATATAAGATTACCAAGGGCACATATTCTTTTTCTTCTTTTCTAGATTGCGAAAGATTGTCGAGATCCAACGTTACAGTGCCGCCTATCACGCCTCACCATCCTTCAGCTCGTCCCAAAAGAATCACAGGCTAAGGCACCCATAACCAGGGGTGGTTGACATGGACAGTACTGCCAACCACCTTGCACCAAAGACATCAATAGCCTAGGTACATATAGGAATCTGCCTAAGGTACCTTCTGCTGTACTTACACAGTAAAGTTACCTACCTTTCAGCTACGTCCTACCACCTAGTAGGTACATAGTTAATAGGTTACCTGTTACCTAGTGGTAGGTAGTACCTACCAGATCTAGGTATTAGGCATTCCTTTCTATAAGGTGCGGTCTTCGTCGCAACATTTCACGATTTTACCTATTTGCATTCAATCATACATTATATCGCAGTTGCGTCTGAGCCTACCATTGTAGCACCATTCCTCTCCGGTCCCCTCCTCTCGCTCCCAGTTGAAACGCAACCATCGACCCAAGATCCTCCACCCAAGATCTAGATCCATCCAGCTCCCCTCGGACCCTGGTCGCAAAAACCACCCCACACGCCGCATCTCACTACAACCCCACGATCAGGAACATCGGTCCCTATTCCCACCAGCAGCAGCACTCGCAGAGCGCCGCCCGAGAGCACAGTCCCCATCTAGAGCATGAGAAGGTGCCATCTGCCAACAACCATATTCTCTTTCCACAGGCTGGTTCGTAGAAAAATCAACGGCACCTGAAACGTCCGGGTTTGCTCTTCTCGCACTTACATACTACGTTATATTGCCCGTCGGGTTCGTCTTTCTTCCGACGGGACAATTCATCGCCCACACCTGTCCGACCGAGCTGTTAACCCCCAGCCATGAAGCTGAATTGAGGCTTGGGGATCGTAAATTACAGCCAGGGGAGGTATTTCCTGCAGAAGTCCTAGACTCTGAGGCTAGACGGATACCGTCCCTCGGTGTTGTCTGTCTGTACCTGTCTCTTCTCTACTGCAACCCCGCCATGAAGGCTAGTGGTTTGCCTAAGAAGTTCCTCAGTCGGCGGGAAAAGCAAGGACATCGTCGTGGCAGATCGTCCGACACCACACAGCGAGTAAGTCTGGCCATTTGTCCTGTACTGGTTAGCCCAAGCGTGTGTGTCAGGCCACTTGCTAATGGCCATGCGTCCAACCACAGCATCGTCCAATCTCCTCGTCCGACATCTTCTCCATCTTGAAGTTCGACCGCACGAAGCAACACGTCAAAGACGAAGATGAAGCAGCGCAACAAGAAAAAGAAATCGCCAAGGTGGGCTATAACTCTACTTGTTTAATTACTCGCCAGCGGTGACTTAGTCACTAACAGCAACAGGTGGAAGAAGTTCGGCAGCGAGCCCTTAGTCTCGACCTCGATATGCGCATCGTATGCGACGAAAATATTCTATATGCACTGAATCTGAAGTACGCCTCGATGGACGTCGACAAGGCAGTCGAGATATTAGAGCTCCAGCAAGCGTCGCTCCAGGGAGAAATACTCGGTTATAACCCAAGTATACGCATGTTGGGGGCTGAAAATAGGGGGAACGTGACTTGCTATCTTGATGCGCTCCTATTCGCCATGTTTGCCAAGCTTGACGCATTCGAATGTATGCTCAAAGCCGATATACGCGATGACGAACCCCGAAAAAAGCTCGCCGTCTTCCTGCGACTATGGGTGAATATGCTTAGAAGCGGGAAGCTGATTGAAACAGATATGGTAAATGAGCCCGCACCTAGTACAAACGAGACTTTACCGTACTAACCATTGACAGACAGAGCATATCCAAGATGCATTAGCTGAATGTGGCTGGAAGGAAGCAGGATATCTAGAGCAGCAGGATACATCAGAAGCTTTTGCTTTCATTACAGAAACTCTCCAGTTGCCGCTCCTCACATTACAGGTAGACCTATTTCATCACGGGAAGAACGATGACGCGGACCACAAAGTGGTATACGAGAGACTATTAAATCTCGCCGTTCCACCTGACTCTGACGGCAAAGGGGTCAAGTTAGAAGACTGCCTAGAAGAATATTTTAATTCTCAAGTTGACGTGCTTCGAGAGGGCTTAGACGAAAAGAAGACGACCGATGGATTCGACCAAGTTCCAACCCAGAATTCGTACAGCAGCCAAAACATCCGGACAAGCACCATCCGAGTTGTCGAAACAGATCATCCTCAAACCCCTTCCCCACCAACAGATTTTCCAAATACACAATTCCAAACGACAGAGCAATCGAGTTCAATGGCGTCGGATGTGCACCCGTCCGAATTGCATTCAAATACAAAATCGCAGTCTTCAGATTCTGCCTCTTCACCCACAACTTTACAAACACATCGCAGTCGAGCCGAAAGCATTATCCAGAGAGTTGTCATTGATAAGCAGGAGCAGTCTTCGGATATAGACACAGCAGGTTTGTTCCAGAGAGCTAAGAGGAAAGCGTCGGTTGTAAGGGCTGTTACTATACCTGCCTGGCAATTCTTCAAGCTAATACGTATGCCGTTCTGTTGCATTCCTTCATTGTAGCCAGTAAAACTAACTTGATCGATAGCTTGGCACTCGCCAGCAAATTCGGACCCGCAAAACGATTTAGAAGTCGCGCGACACTTTAGTCAACGGCCAGTCGTTGGGATCTGCCTGAAACGCTACATGATGGACAAGAATGGAACTATGAAGCGTCAGAATACCTACATCGATATACCCGATAGCCTCAGGCTACCACACTTCATTCTCGATGACAGACACCTAGAGGAAGGCGGCCTCACCGCTGAGTATAAGCTTGTGCTCCAGTCTGTAGTTTGCCACCGTGGAGACTCACTGCATTCCGGACACTACATTTCCTTCTGCCGAGTAGCCCCTAAACTTTTGACTGACAATCGACGATACGAGAAAGATCCTCCTCCAGACTACGAGGAGGCGCAATGGGTCAAATTTGACGATCTTGCTCACGAGCGAGTCACCACTGTCGATAACATTAAAGAATCTTTGAAGCAAGAGATGCCATATCTTCTCTTTTATCAAATTGTTCCTATTGTCGACATAGCAGCTAGTTCAGTCGGGAGCATAGAGGCAGACCCTCCGGCATACGATGACGAGACGCCTACAGTTATCACTGCCGATGCACAAGGACATCAAGAGTATCAAATAGTTTCCCGGAGGACGAGCAGCTATTTTGACAATTCTAGCGGTGTTCCCTCGACAACGCCCAGCGTGCGATTTTCGGTGGAGCTAGAGCCGCCGGCCCGCCACAGCTTTGCCGACGAAGACGGCTTCCTCGCTATCTCTTCCAGGCGGGCTAGCATCGCATACGGTGATTTGATGGCGCCTGGTCCTGGCCCGGCCCCTAATGACTATTCACCCGCCACTACTCCTGGCGAGGAGACGACAGCACAGAGGATCAGTCGTGCGGCCGCGAAATTCAGGCCGTCTAGTAAGAGCCGGCCGCAAAGCCAAGCTGGCGAAACCCGGATCAGCCAAACGATGTCAAGGCTCGGACTGCTTAAGTCTAGCAAAGAACCGCTGCGAGACTGGACCCATGAAACTCAGGATGAGGATGCTGATATCGTCATTGTCAACGGAGTGCCAAATGGATACGAACAGAAAGAGGGAACCCCTCACCCGTATTCCAAAGGAAAGGAGAAAGATCCCACAGAGAAGAGAGGCAAGTCTAAGACACGCTTCGAGAAGGGCAAACCAAAAGACAAGGACGTTCCGGACCGGGAATGCATCGTACAATAGAATTGTAATGACGGGTTTTCACCGGTCCTCGCCGGTCATGCTGCACCCCGGGACAGAGCATACGACAAATCCACGGCCAATAACAGGGTTGGAGGAGGTCATATCAGCAGTGGCAGTGACGGCTGGTTGGGATGGCTTTTTGGGAGGCGTTAAAAGATTTTGTTCAACTATTTGTAGATGCATCAGGTACATTGTGAGAAACAATCGAGGCGGGGCTCTGAGTGGTAGGACAAACCAGGTTCAACTACGGAGTTGGACTGGGAAAACAGGGTCTCTAGCTAGAATCCGACCCTCTTGTAACATATCAACTGGTCCGAGGCCTGAGTTTTGCATACAAATGATGAAGACTTGGTATGGATACCTCGAGGAATGGAGATCCAAAACAGGACTTCCCATCTAACTCGCGACCCACAACAAAGTTCTTCACCCGATCCTCAGCACCTTGAGACTGTGATGCTGGTTATGTACACATTAACCCTGGGCTAAGAGACGCAACTGTACTTTGCAAGCCATTTGCCATGTGTGTTGTCGACTAAGCATGAGATTAACGCTTTTGTTGCCTGACATGCTAAAGGTGTTCTTTCGGGCCAATTACGGGGTATGTCTCGTATATTTAGCTTGCGACTGAAAACTCCTTGAGGAACTTCATTGGCTCTAAGCGCTTGTATCGCAGCCATTTCAGTATGTGAATGTATAGGCAATAGTTTGCGACAGACTTCGCACTCAATGCAGAGAGTAGCAAAGTAATATGATGGAGAGTTAACTTACCTTGGAAACTACCTGTCCTAATTAGGAAAGCAACTTATATAAATAGGTCCAGCATCTTGGCGATCCATCGTCTGTCTTGGAAAAAGGCCGATTAGGTAATCTACTAATCAAATCAACTCTTTGAGTATTTAGGCATAAGGCACAGCAAATGCGAAGAAACGGCACAGCTGACCTACCCCTGGGCACATGTTCCTCCTGAATAAAGACTCAGATTATCGCCCATGCGTACGTGACGCTAACTTTGCCCTAGAACAACATTCGCATTAGGTTACCAGATTGCGCTAATATGATACTAATACCCAGTATAGTACGTAAAGAGTTGCCATACGATGCGATTGAGAGTCGATGGGGGTTAGTAAAAGTAGACTGCCGTATGTAGAGAGATATTGGAATATTGGAGCCTCTATTCACAGCTTGATGGGCTAAGAGGTTGAGCAGGGAGAATTCGAAGGTGGTGCTTCTTCCAACCGCACATTGCGGTCAAGCTTATTCTCCGTCGAACTGTGCTGCCGTAATACCTAGTATTACTCAGCAGGCTAGCCTCATGACATAAACGTGTAAATGGTCCCCAGATTTCCACCGTGGTGAGCTAATTATGGTTCGAGGGGCGTCTTAAAATTGGGACATTAATAGCAAACCCGCCTACGGAACCTGCCGCGCCTGAGATGAGACGACAACCGCCGGTATTATGAGCTGGCCCGCTGGGGCAATAAGTGCAAGTCTCGTGTTGCCGAGCACAACACATACTTGCAATAGCCTCGTCGAGGCCTGTCTAGCGCGCAGGAACGAGCGCGATGCTTCGTTTACCGCGGCAGGCCGACGAAGGAGGAGTCAGCATTGTGGGACATGAGAAGAAGAGCTGTGGAAGCCCTAAGGGGACCAAGCGATGGGAATCCGTCGGCCAAGAACACAACGGGATGGGAATGCTGGCCTTGGACTGACACGAAATAGGTAGCACTGGTTGTGTCTAAGGAGTATAAATAACACGGGATACCCAAGGGAGAGTAACGACTTGCTAGCAGCACCATCATTCTCGACAAGAATCGTACCGGACTCGCTCATACCCTCTCGGCAACATGCACAACAGAAACCTCCTTACCTCTTTCGCCGCACTTGCGGGCGTAGCTACGGCGGCTCCGGCCCCTGGGCATAAGGCCCGGGCCATCGAGCCCTGGATTGCCACGGACGGCACAGCACTCTTCGCAGGTCACGGCATTCTAGCTGGTGCCCAGTTTGATGTGTCTGCGGAGGCTGGCTACATCCTCGACGCGCCCGCATTCGATGTCCACTGCCCTGCCTACTACGTCTACAACGGGGCAGCCTCAAATGGCACGGCCTGCACCTTTCTCGGGCCCCAGCCTGCCTACTCGGCCGTCTACGCATACACAGACTACGACACACTAGCCGTCACGGTCCGCCACCAGTGGCTTTCCGCCGGCGGCGTCCGAAAGGTCAGCTCGGCCGTCGGCACGCTTCCAGCCCAGCCGGCTTACGAGGTCACGCTTGACCCTTTCCCGCTGCAGGTGAGCGAGACCACAACCTCGCTGCCGGGCATAATCGGGGACTACGGCACTTGGACTGCCACGAACGCCGACTTTGTGCGCGATTCGGCCGGCCGACTGCGCGGCATGCAGTACAAGCTGAGTGCCGCACAAGGCTACGCGCTCGACGCCCCGGGTTTCGAGGTCTCGTGCTACTACGACTATAACCCAGACGCTACCGTCTTCCCCATCTGCACGCCCCTCGGCAGCATCGCGGCGGGCTCGCAGGTGTCCCTAGTAAGTAATTCTCTGGTTCATTTTCTTCTTGTTTCGGCTACCTTTAAAGCGGAAGTTTTCCCTTTTAGGTCTCTACGGTGCCTGGAAAACTTCTAAAGTCCTCACAAAGTCACTTGAAATGGCGATAACTGACCCTGGGTGTTCTAGTGGGCGTCGGTACTTTACAACATCACGACAGTGCACCACCAGTGGACTGCGTCTGATGGGACCATATTTCAGCTTGTGGGAACGTCGGATCCCCTCCCGAACTTGGGGCAGGTTACCGAGTTCACTATCAATCCGGATCTCTTGAACACGCTGTAGGGGTAGCGTTCGTGTATATATACACGATGCGTCGGGCCGTCCCTAAGGAATATTCAGGGATATTTCTCGGTGGTGAAGAGGAGAGTTATTGAGATATCGTCATTCTAAGGACCTAGCCCATTATTATCTGTAAGATGTAGTATAGACTTAAGGCAAGCCTACTCTTGTGGTGGATCTTGAGGATATACTCTCGCTTATTCTCATTTAAAATTTCTGTTAGCTCCGTGTTGTTGTAATGCTAATATGATGGCGGCGTCGTCTGGCAAAATGAAGCTTTCGAAGAGGACATCGAGTTACGTAAGTAGCTAATTACTTGTTTTATAAACGGGCTGCTTGAGCATCTTCAAGATTTAAAACCCAGCTGCCTCATTATAGCAAAGCACGTGCAATTTAAAGGAATTGGCTCACTGACATGATGTGTTTGAGTCTACCTCGGCAGGCCATGTTGTGAGGCTCGCGCGATGGTTTTCGGTGCTACCCGATAGTTCGCCGGCCACAGAACCATGCACTGACAAATAAATTCAAAGCAGCGGCTATTAAGAGTACGTTCGTAGCAAAATATGCTGTATTCGATGAACACTTAGGCAACAACTCACATAGATCTCAATGTTAAATCATCGCTCGATTGTTTTAACAAGTTAAAATAAATGTTGGTTTAAATATTTAACACTTAGATAAACTGTTTACCTAATATTAAAAGACTAGGTTTTTTTCTTTCTTTTTTTTCCTTATTTAGTAAGCCCGAAGCCCTACTAACCCTCTCCTCCTATACAGCTTGTTATCATACAAGTAAAAGACTAGGTATTAACTAGATTATTTTATTTAAAACTTAAGTCCGTGAAGCCTATTCTGCGGTCCCAACAGTTGGTGGTCATCTTGGTGGGTGGGTAGATCTTGGTCTTTGTTTTCGCAGAAGGGTTTCGCTCTTTGGATTTGCGGTTGCATTTGCAGGCGTCGAATTTCGTCCAAACTTTCGGCCGGAATTAACAGTATCGTACTATGACTGAAGTAATTGTATGAATTCAAGCTGTATAGGAGGAGAGGGTTAGTAGGGCTTCCGGCTTACTAAATAAGGGAAAAAAAAAGGGTTATGGTGTTAAAACCAATATAATAAACAATTTAATGATATGAAGGTTAATAATGTAATATAAAAGAAACAACATAAACAAGCTATTTATAGCACAACTTTCAAGAATGGAAAGGAGCCTCTTCAGCGTTTAGTAGGCATGGCTTGATGGATAGGTATTCCACCGACGCAGACGTGCTTGTATAGGGATGACGAAACATCCAAGCAATCGGGATATCACATACGACTGGGCTCGCCTAGTGAATCCTGGAAGTTAACTAGGGATTTCGCTTAGATGATCTTTTTCTTTTTGTGAACCATGAGCCGACTACGGAAGAAGGCTTAGAATAATCAATACTACGACATAGTATGTTGCCGTTACTGGACGACATGGCTGTCCCGAGGCAAGTAATGGTGATAAAGGGAACTGCAAAAAAGTTAATTTGGGGTAAACTGGGAGAACCGATGACCTTGAGGTAATTTTCGAACTTTCGCCTAGCCCACTGCGCTCCGATCTGCGCCACCGCCCCGTCTATGGCATCCATGCTAGAGGCCAATCGATGAAGATATATTACAGTAGCTAGGCAATATACCCGGGCAGGTACCAACCGGGGGTGACGAGGAAGTTCCTCCACAAGGATTTGGATTGGTATGCCGCCTTAGGGGCCCGTCGGCTTTTAAGTAAATACAAAGCATGAATTGTATTCCTCTATTTACTCGGGATGCTCCAAGCGCCCGGCTCTACGCGTCCAGCCCATCAAACTCTATAAGTTTCGCAGCCATCCTAATAACGTCGTTATTCCGGACGTCCATCTGCGGATTGTTGACCTTCATAGCGATGATATTGTCTACCATACCTCGCAGTCTCGACACTAAGACACCTATTCGCGCCCAACCACGTAACCTACAACACGATGACATTAGTAAAACTGGAGCGTAGAATCTAAAGGGTGTATGCATCTTCAAACGAGGAAAGGCCTACCGAAGCCACCCATCAACCACTAGACCCCTGCCTAGCGTATCAAGCTCGATGGTACCGGAAAATAGAAGAAGCGTGAAGGCGTTGAATGCTAGAGAGCGACGATCCAAACCATGTTAGTAAATCATAGAAGCCTAACTAGGCGTTTCATTAGGAGGAACACTTACGCGTTAAATCCCGAATAAAAATCTTGCTAGTAGAAATCATCGTGAAATACGACACAAAAGCCGCGTTCCCGGTGAAGCCCTGGCTATCGAAGAGTACACTACTAGGATGTATGAAGACGCGCCCGTTCTCGTGTGTGAAGTACTTGATGGTGCGCGCCTCAGGGTCTAGCTCCACGGCTCCTGACACGGACGCCGCAAACTTCTTGTCCGGAAACTGGATGCGCGCGATTTGTGGGGTGAAGGCCGAGGCTGAGAGCGCGCGAAGAAGGGGTAGGGGCACCGGCCCGGTCCGGGGGGCTTGGGTCGTGGCGATGCCGATTTCTGTGAGCGCTGAGTAGTATTGCGTCCGTGTAGCTGATATATCCGACAATGTCTGGTACGAGAGGAAGTTCTCGTCACAGAAATCCCGAACTTGTCGCTGTGGTGTACCTTGTTCAACCATGGCGCTCCATTGTTGGTATGCTCGTAGGTCCGTTAGTAAGTCGCCGTCCCCCTTGGTGAAGCGCATGCGTGCTTCCTTAGCTAGGTCGCGCTTGTCCGGCGGTGACAGGAACGGACTCTTCGTGCTCAGGATTGCGGCAATTGTGATGCTCTCGTCAAGGCAGCCAAATATCGCGCCATATACCATGAGTTTTCCACAACGAAGATCGGCTGGGATCATGGCGAGTTGCTGACCTAGCGCTGTTAGCTCGTCGCCGTCAAGTGCGCCCATACGCTGCAGCATCCTGACGGCGTTTTCTACTGCCGTGACGGCCGGCGGCGTAGGGGTTCGGCCTAAGAAACCACCGATGTCCCTTGTTCCCATGGCCCGGACGGATAGACAGAGCTGTTCAAGAGGCACACGACGGATCTCAGGCTCAGGGCGTTCTGCCATGCGTTCTTCGAGGTTTGTAGTGTACAGCTTATAGCACTTACCGGGCTGTACACGGCCGGCACGACCCCGCCGTTGCTTGCACGCAGCCCGTGAGGCCCAGGTCTCCTCTAGCTTGCGCATGTTGTTCTGAGGGTCAAAGCTGGTTTCTTTGACCCGCCCGGTATCAATTACGGCGACAACGTCATCAATAGTGATGGAAGTCTCAGCAACATTAGTCGCAACAACCACTTTGCGTTTTCCATGTGGCGGGCTTGTGAATACTCTTCTCTGCTCCCGCGTATCCAAGGATGCGTGAAGGGGTAGAACATGGAGCGAAGAAACAGCCCTCAGCTGGTTGACAGTCCTGTTGATCTCGGCAACCCCAGGTAAGAAGATGAGGATGCCACCCTTCTGATTGCTATAATGCAAGTCTTCGTCGATGGCTTTGGTTGTCTCGACTAGAAGTGAGTAATTGATACGAGAACCTAATTTCTGGATAATTTTGTTGATCGGATCGTGAGCATGTTGAGCGCCCCCATCGAGTAGCCCCTCATCGCGGTCGTCGCGGTCACGATACCTACTCTCCTCAATTGAGAAGTTCGTCATCCTAATGATGTCATCCAGGTAGTAGTCCTCTACAGGGAATGTCCTGCCAGCGATCTCGACGAGTCCGACTTGTAGTCCTTCGGAAGTGAAATAGTTTTTAAAAGCAGCAGCATCAAGAGTAGCACTCATTAACACCAACTTTAAATCCATCCTTTGTTTCAGTACATCTCTAATGATGCTCAAAAGGAAGTCCGTATCCAAACTGCGCTCATGGACTTCGTCGATGACAATGTGGCTGACGTCGGCCAAAGATGCAACGACGTCCCGGGTTTGCCCACCTGAAGTCTGCAGCCGTCTTAGTAAAACACCGGTAGTCACGAATGTGATTTTAGTATCTATGCTTGTTTTGTTCTCTCCACGAATCGAATAACCCACTTCCTTCCCGACTTGGGTACACCGTTCCTCGCTAACCCTGTCCGCAAGGCCAAGAGCAGAGATACGGCGGGGTTGTGTGCATATAATGTTGGTCGCATTCCCAAGCCCTTTGCTGTACAAGTCGTCGAGTATAAACTGAACTGACTGAGTAGACTTGCCCGAACCTGTCTCCCCAGCAATAATTGTGACTTGGTGCTGTAGCACTGTCTCGACTACTTGGTCTCTGACTTGCCAAGCAGGCAGCTTCTGACGTTGACGAATCATCTCTCTCAGTGCTGAGGTCTCCTGTCGTTCTTGCCATTTCTCTTTGCTTCGTGCATTAATGCCTTTTGGTAGAGGTTTTGGATGACGGGATCGGCGTTGACTTGCCGATAAGATTTTCCGTACTTCCGCAGCAGCGGATGCCACACCAGATATATCTCGGAGCTTGCCAGGCTTCTGGATAATGTCATTGATATTCTGCTGTATCCAATCGATAGCGAAGTAAATCTTCATGGGCTCTTCGCTTAAGGACTCGGTGAGATGGGCAAGAGTTTTCTTGACCACACTAAGCTTTATATAAGAAGGCAGACCGGCGACTAGGGAGATGATAACTTCGGAGGGATATCGAGAAGACCTGCGAAATTGTGCAAACGTCTCGATATCGTCCTTCAGCCCATTTCTGACGGCTTCAATCCGAATCTGGCAGACATTGTCAGATATTCGCTTGTAGTGGTCGCCAAACACTGAGCTCAAACTTTCCATCTCATCGGACCAGCATTCTTCAGGGGTAGAGAAGATGAGAGGTTCCTCGGTGACTCCATCGGGCTGTATCGAATCGCTACCACTGGATAATAAGAACTTCTGCAATGCTTCGGCTGTACGTCCTTCGTCCTGGCCATGTTCCTCATAAAGCTTCTTACAGAGTTCCGCTGAATATCCGGATTGCGATAGTCTCTTGATTGCGGCCTCTCGTTTCAAATCTGAAATCGCGGCGACCGAGACGCCGGCCGCATAGCTCTCGGGCAAAGCCCATCTAGGCAGGTCATCCTCGGGAACATGGACCAACAGCCATTCAAGAGTTTCCTCCCGATCCTTGCATTCGCCCACGGCCTCTTCCACATGGCTTTGACGGAATCCAGAGCCAGCAAGCTCTTTGAGCACTGCTGCCTTCTGAGATGGTGGCATCCGGACCCCATGCGGGTTCCATATGACTTCTCTACGTACGAGATCCTCAAGCTGAGATCGAGTCTTACGGCCCATTTCGATCTTGGGGACGGAGGTCCACCCTTTCATGGGATTTCCCCCGCCCCCCGAACCAGAGGCAGCTGCAGCATTGCTCCGTAGAACCAGGCCGGCCGCACCAGGCATGTTTTTCGCCTTCGCCTCCACGGCCTCCTTCTCCTTCCTCTTCTTCTCTGCGACGGCTTTGTCGTCCTCGCGCTGCTTCAGCGCCGCAAATGGGTCGGCATCATACATCCATCCGTTCTTGTTCCTGACATCTTCGGCCTTGATGGCCTCGAACTGCTTCCATAATGACCTGTAGTCCGGTGGCAGTGTGGTATGGATGTTCTTCATGCTACAGACTCGGAACAATGCGTAGGTAGCGGCGGCATGTCTGGCCTCCAATGCCGTCTCCCGCGTGACCAGGTGCTTGTGATCCGGATGTAACTTGAATGGCGGTACCTTGGTCACTTCCTGGGTCTTGGGGTTTTTGGCACTGAGCTGGACAAAGTAGGAGAACCCCTGCGAACCTTTGATCTAGATGACAGACTCTCGCATTAACTAGGTACGGGCCACCGCGGTCATTGTGGCGACATGGCTTACAGGCTGGTAATCTGGCTTGTCCCATTTCTGTCTCTGGCAGTGTTCCGAGAGGAGGTTGACGGGCAGCTTTCCTGTCCAGCTAGAGCCCCCGATGATCTGCTTCACCGTCGGCCTCGGTGGACCCGCTGGGAGCTGCTCATTATCTGCCGCCTTCCCCTTGGACGAGCTCTGGCCACCACCCTTCTTCGGCTTGGGGTCCTTAGTGGAGTTGGTGAAGACTATGAAGTCATCTTCTTGCGGAGGTTTGCTATTATTGCTTGATTTCGCGGGTTTCTTGGAGGGCCCTGCTGAGGCCTGCGACGGAGGAGCCGTGGCCTTCTCCTTCCCCTTTTTGACCATGTTGGTGAGCCATGGATGCACGTGTGTGTTTTGTGCAGACCTTCACCAGTGTCCTAGAGAGGCAAAACGCTATCTATATCGTATAGTACAGGAGGTAAGAATACTTAGGACGCTTGCTTCCTTGCAGGGGAAAATTTGGTTCGAAAAGCACCTAAAGCGGGAGCCATGTATACAGTGCGTAATTTCAATTATGTGCTAATACCGCCTATCTATAGATACTGTACGACTCCACTTACCTACTTCTAAGACAGGCTACCTACTTATTTATGTATGTACCCATTAATTAAGTGCCTACCGCGGGGTTTAGCTAACATGACCTCGGACCATTGATTAACACCATCAAGATCTACATAGATAAGTCAGTCTGACTAGTCCAATCGAAACGTCGAGACTTCGAGTTTTATATAACTACGAATCGCCCAGATGTAATCAATCAACATAAGGTGCTCTCCTCCAGGTTTGCCGGGGCAGGCTGCGATAGACTCTCTAGTTTTTGTACATTCATTTTGACTACCAGCTCTTGCAAGCTTCCCAGCGCGACCCGGCCATGCCGACTACACAGTCGGATCCCGAAGATGCTATTACAAAAGAGGAGATTACGGGGGATGCGCCAGCACCAGAATCGACTTCTACGGGAGTGGGCGGGGCGAAGCGCAGTGCATGTGAGCACCAATCTACCCGGAGACAAGAGAGACTCTTTTCTTCCTACTCCCTCGCCTCGGCGGCCATGTTCGTCCGTGACTTTCCTGGGCATCTAGCTTAGGGTAAAATGCTAATCTCGATGTCAAGTCGCAGAACTCATGGCACCGAAGCCCAAGAAACCAAAGGAGCCCCCGACTCTAGCCTCGACACGGGGCGCCTTCGCGGGCAGCTTCAAGGCGCGCGACGGGCTCGGCGCATATACAGCGGACCCGTCGTCTTTCCCGCAGAGCCGCGTCATCTTCTATAACGACTCCTTCGTCGCCATCAACGACCTATATCCGAAGTCGACGCTGCACACTCTCCTGTTGCCACGCTCACCGCGAAGCCGTCTACACCCCTTCGACGCCTTCGAGGACCCCGAGTTCCTCGCCGCCGTACAAGCAGAGACGGCGCGCCTAAAGCGTCTCGCGGCCAAAGAGCTACAGCGCCGGTATGGCAAGTTCAGCGCGCAGGACAAGCTGCGCGAGGCCGTCCTGAACGGAGAGGTGGAATGGGAGGACGGGGCGCCGCTGCCGGTCGGTCGCGATTGGCATAAAGAGCTGCTCGTCGGCATCCACAGACACCCTTCCATGAACGATCTACACGTCCACGTGCTCTCGCGGGACATGGTCTCCGAGTGTATGCGCCATCGCAAGCATTACCAGTCCTTCACCACCCCATTCTTAATCGACATCGCCGATTTCCCGTTGGCACCTGACGACCCGAGGCGACTGTCCGGACACCATTTTGACGAAGACATGCGGTGCTGGCGCTGCGGAAAAAACTTCGGGAATCAGTTCAAGAAGCTCAAGGAGCATCTTGCCGTGGAATTTGAGGAATGGAAGAGGGAATGAATCAGTTGCGATACGCGGGTCGGGTATGTATTGACGAACGCCTTAGGCCACCAGGAAAAAACCAAGCCAGCCCAGGTTACGTATGCGTGATTGGTTCGGGGTCCAATGCGTCGAGGGAGCATAGCGCGACGCGCTGTGGGCCCTTACGCAGGGATCTAACTACCGCACCTATTCGAGGTGAATCGCGCTGACGTTGCAGATGCAACATCACAGCGTACAGGCAAGTGTACCAAATTACCACGGGCAAAATAGCATCGCGAATCTCATAATGGATTAGACGTAGGAAATAGACCGGCAATGGCCCATCAAATGTACATGCAACCCCGTGACCTCGACCAACTCCATCATCAAACTTGATTAATCCTTTGTTTTTACAAGCCCCGAGTGTATCGTAGTAGTAGCAGTAGTAGTGCGCTCAAAGCAGCTCCTCACAATAATCCCACCCTGGCGCATCATCATAGTTTCCCAACACCACTAATCCTGCGGAAGGCAGTAGCTAGACTTGCCAAGGCAGGCATTCTGGCTTTCGTATTACTGTTCTAATCCTACGGAGGACGCCTCGGTCAGCAAGAGTTATAAAGATCAAGATAGAATGGGCAGAGTTTGATCTCGCTTGGTAGGGTCGGGGGGAGTGCTACCTCCATACCACCGAGACTTAAGTCTTCGTTAGCCGCGGCATCGTCATCGGCGCCGTCATCCATTCCCAGATCGGGCTCGGCAGCAGCGTCTGTGGTCACGAAGATGACGCGTTAGTCGATACGTGTCGCAACTAGAAATCGAAATTTTCTACATCTTCCGACATACCTTCCTCAGCATCAACCTCCTCCTCGTTCTCCTCCGTCTCCTCGGCAGCTTCACTCTTCCGTGACTTGCGACCCTTGGTAATAGAGCTCTTCTTGGATTTCGCCGATGAAGCTTTGGGGGTGGTCGCCTTCTTGGGGGTGGTAGCGGCGCTTGCGGTCTTGGCGGGTCTACCTCGACGTCCGGCGCTGGTGCTAGCGGCGGGCTTCTTCGCCGTCGCCTTCTTCACGCCGCCACCGGTTCCTGGGGGACGGCCACGAGGGCGCCCGCTGGGGACCTTCTTGGGCTGAGGGCCAATACCGTTCTTAGGAGGCCTGCCGCGTCCGCGCTTGGCTGGGACATCCGACGCGTCGGCAGCCTTGGAGGGCGTGCCGTTCTCCTTGGTTGCGCGCGCGGGTCTCGTAGGCGCCATCGTTGTGAAGTTTGTGCTAATATGTGGGAAGGAGAATGGACGATTAATACGGAAAAAATAATTGTAAGAAAATGGGGAAAATTCTCCACGGCTTTACAAGGCAGTCGGTGATGAATTGAATCGAGGGGGAGATGAGGAGGTGTGTGGCAAGTGAACGCGACGGGTGTTTTGGGGGTAGAGGGAGGAGGGTAGGTGGTTTTGGAAGGGGGAAGAGTGGACGGGCTGCAGGATATACGGGCGTGGTGGGAGTTCCTTAGGTATGTAGCTCCCGTGCTTCAACAAGCGCGGCTGCTTTCCACGTTGGCGCACGCATCAACCTGCCGACGCGTGCACAGTTTTATCTGCACTGTGTCATCTAAGTATAAGGAGGTAGGTACGTACATGCTCCTAGCTACGTACATATGTACCTAGGTAGCTATTTGTACCTACGCCTTCCCTCCGACCTCACAATGCACTTAATATAGGCGGATAACATAAAGAACCGCATACCTAGGTAGTACACAATGTAGCTACTAAGTACCTACTAAGTTGCCTGGATAAACTGTATTCACTCCCTGATGATGATAGTAATCAATTTCAATCTCAGGTTTATGATAAGCACCTAACTAACCTGACTAGTAGAAAACAATGACTATATTGAGAAACGACCTCTTGCATACATTTCTAGGGTACCTCTGCCATATAGTCACATCTTGTAGTCACACCGGATTCCCTCACCTCAACCTACGTACAATTTTCTCTTTTACCCAGTCGCCTCTTTCCTTTGTCCCATCCCCTCTTATGCTCTTATGCTGCCACCCATATTGCCCTCGTACCTATGTCCTCTTCTATATCCAGCATCTCATCCATCACACCGAAGGCTCCGTTTCTTCGGCCATTTGGCGACCACTTGGGAGCAAGTTCGGCTGCTCGCTGCCGTCCGCCTCCGTGGACAACAGCCGTATTTGAGATGGCTTAAGACAGCAGGTCAAGCCGGCCATCGGAATCAAAACCGTTGAATGCCCGGTTCAGAACGTTGATCTTGCGCTGCTTGAGATGACTCGGCCGTTTGGAGCGGCGAGCTACCTTTTGCGTCCTCGCCCCTGCAGAAGCCGATAGTCAGCACGTTCTTCTTGGAGGAGAGAATTGGGAGCTATGGAGAGATAATGAGAGACTAAAATTCCCGTTGGTAGGTATCTTGTGGCCTCCGGGCCCGGATGGAAAGGGACGTTGGGAATTCCATTCCGAAAACTACTTACTAGTGCCGGCGTGATCTCGTACCCGGTCGAAACTAGATTTGGTCCTGGGCTGGCGATTTAGGCGATTTCGTCTCCTCCACCGTTGTGTTAATCCTCTGGTGGGATTACGGGTTTCATAAGAAGAAGATTCACTTCGCACACAACATTAGAACAAAGGGCATTGCTAAAGCTGTAAGACGTAGGGCTGGATTGGGAGATTTCGAATTGGGCTGGTAAATGCCGTAGTAGCTTGAGAACGGAAGGCTAGGAGCACATACCTGTCGTTTTGATCGAGGTTCAACCTATCGAAAATATCGAAGTCAGTAAGTTCCACGTCAGGTAAAGAGCATGTGAGCCAGGCCAGTAGGAGCCAAGAGAGTTGGAGCGGAACTGGGCTTGTGGATTCAAACAAAATAGGAGAATAGAGTCAGAAGAGAGGTGGGGGAAAGGGAAAGAAAGAGAGGAGTAGGCAATTACCAAAGGGCGGTTGTTAAGCTCAGTCCGCCCGGTCCTCCTGGTCCGCCCGGTCCTCCTAGCCCTTCAGGCCCTCCAGGTCCACGGCGCCCACCAAGCATTTCTGGCGCACCCGGCCTATGATAGTCCAGCTATTAGCAATTCCCGCTTAGAGTGAGGCTTTGACTCATTATCTTAGGGGGAGGTCTCTAGGAGGGTATGGAAGGAAGACTGAGGTGACATACTCGTCTGCACCCGGCGAGTACAGAGGGTCAGAGGCCGGTCTCAAGTGGTCAGGTAGGTTTGGAAGATCGACAGACTAAGTAGGTTATTATAACACCGGAGTCAATAATGTTCGGTTCTAGTAAAAATTATTTGGGGTTTGGGAAGCTTGCAGGAGTAGTAAGAGCCAAAAAGCCCGTTGAAGCAACTTCTAGCTCTCAGACATGCCAAAAGGGAGAATAAAAGACTCTCGGGGACTGACAGCGGCCGTCGAAGGGTATATTTTGAGAAAATATTCCCCACTATCTTGTTGATTTGGTTGATAATCCAAATTCGGGAACTTGGTAAAGTGTCCGTAGTCTCCCAAGTAACGGCTTTTTCGGCCGCCATAGTCGTTGACAAGGCTGTTTAACTAAATCCGGTCTTAATTAGATATTGACTTGCCTCGTACTTGGATGGATGGGGTCATGTGACTTGATGGCAACGTGATTTAACGAGTTGGGTTGATCAAGAAGCGTCGGCTGGGCGCCCGAGGCCAAGTATTAGGAAGAACTCGAGTTCCTCTAGGTCTTACCTTGCTAGTGGCGACGAGGGCACTCAGGCCACGGGTAATGTATCGCAGCCTACTATGTCTGACGTGAGTCATCACGTACGGAGTTTTCTCCCATTCATCGAGTACGAGTATCATCTCATCCACGAGCTCCTGGTAGCCGTCTACAGTCACTTCGTACCATCGCTTATATCGCCTCTCGTATCTCCTCCTGTCGTCGTTACGAAGGCTGCTCAGCGCCTCGAATACCCCCTCACGCCAGCTGTGGAATCGATTGATATATGCTGCAAGCCAAGTGAAGATCTTGACAAGCGCGTACGGCGTATTGTGATCCCTGTCCTTATCACGATCTTCTTCTAGTATATGTCCTACGACGAGAAATGTGAGTTCTTCATCATGTTACCCTCCTCTACTGGATAATCGAATGCTCATAAGAACTACGTACGCAAGATTATGGCTCTGTCGAGAGGGAGTCCGTACAGGCTTTTGAAAAAGGCGGCCATTTCCTCGGGAAAGTTCTCGTTCGGTGAACTATTTTGGTTCCTCTGAAACGGATTACCGGGCATCTCGCACATAAGAGAGTCTCCGCATATGTCTGGTTTATGCAGCAAATCAATGACGTCGCGGTATCTATGTTGCTGGCGGGGAGGCTTGCCCTGCCCTTTCATATGGAATTCTTTACCATAATAGCAATCGGCCATGAAGCCTAATTAGTGTTCGTAAGTATCAGATCTCTGCCCGGTTAGACATGAAAGCAATTAATACGTACGCCACTGTTAAGGTTAGGTCATTTTAGTTAGCTAATTAACTCATAAGCTAATAAGATTGTACTTGATGTGCCATCCGCGCATGAGAACAGGAGTTTGGAGTGGGGGTCACGAACCCTCGCCTTCTGCCATCTCTGACAGTAAGTGTACATTCTATCAATGACCTCGAGGTGTCTGTCGTGATTTTGCTTGTGGTAATTCTCGCCATACCAGCTCTCTGCATCTCCAAATTTTCGCAGAAGAGTATCGGTGACAAGGTTTCTGAGATCATAGATGTCGACAGGCCGAATCACCCCAAATTCTTGAAACAGTATAGCGGAGACCTGAATCAACACATCATAATCGTCCACTACCGCTGGAGTCAGTAATTACTCTCTTAAGCAATTGTAGTGCTCTTGGCGCATGTTCCCGAAGCATACTCCCGAGACATTTCGGGAGCCCTCAAGTTGCTAGAAAGGGGAGAAAATGACTCCAGCGGTAACTCACTGAGATTCATCGCCGCGTCATTTCCAAGCAGAGGGATCCAGTGCTAGAACACTCGGAGTCAGTTATCACCGTTTCGAGTAGTTTTTATGATGACTTCAGAAGCTTCCAGGCACTGTATTGGCCCCGAAAGCAAAGCTTCTGCTTTAAAAGTAGCCGAAACGAGAAGGAAATAACCCCGCGAATTACTCACTTGACGGAAATAATCTTGACCGAAGTAGTGCATATTGTCTACTGCCTGCCGTAATTCATACTCCCATGTGTCTTTGGTTACGTCTCTAACGTAAATAAGTATGCTATGAAGCTCCTCGTCTTCTGCTCGTTTGTCTTGAATTTCACCTTTTTTCCACCACGTGGTAAAGCGGCTATAATCATCTACCTTAGTCTTTCTTAATGTAAACGGCGCATTTGCACCATTTACACCGTTCGCATCTTGCATGTCTATATCATTGTTCTCCGCCATGTTTTATTGTTGTAATGGGTTATTTGCCTTGTGGTGGGTAGGATGGTTTTGCGTGGGGCGGTTTTGCGCCGATTACTCCGTGTCTTCTAGCCCGGTAGCCTGGCCAAGCTTAAAACCTTGTAAACGCGTGTAGGATTAGCGGACGTAGATGACTCTTGGTGTTGTCTGCTTCTAGTCTAGACAAAGGACATGTCTTTCCGCAGTCTCTGCTCAGGATGTTGGTGGAGTTGTTTTATACCACTGGGATCGCCAGGACAAAGGAGCCTGTTTGCGACGTTTTCGGCTATGTAAATGGGCCAACACATTTTCGTCCGCAGCAACACAGCATTGCGTCTAAAAGAGAGAGAGACACACACACATACAGAGAGAGAGACCACGGGATTACTTGTCAATTAATCACATTACGTATTTGAGATCTGCTGAAACTAGAGTTACGTGGAAAAACTGCGAGAGCGCAACAACAATACCGCACCATTGCATTCAGGCCATAGATCTGGGTAGAATCAAAATGCTGTGGAAAGGGGTGAGATGGTGAGATGCAGAGAGTGACATTGGTGGGAGAGTGCAGTGGGCAGAAAGAAGTCATGCTGACAGGAACCGCAATTGCACCACCTACTATACTTACAAATTTAGTAGAAATACCTACCTACATGTACGTAGTAATACCTAAACAGGAACCCCACAATAGATAGCATATATACATAGGTACACGGAGGAAGAAGATAGAAAAGGAGAAACAGAAGGAGAAAGAGAAAGAAAAAGAGAGACAGAGAATGAGAAAAGAGACAAAAGTTCAAAATCAAAAGAAATGGCAAGCAAAACTCGATACGCAGACCGTACAATCCCCCAGGTCTCCCTGCACGACTTTGACGCGCGCATCGACGCCATCACGGCCGAGTTGGTGGCCGCAGCGGAGACGTTCGGATTCTTCGCCGTGGTCGACCACGGCATCGCACAGGCCGAGATCGCCGCGCAGTTCGCCCAAGCCGAGCGCTTCTTCCGTCTGCCGGACGACGTCAAGGCCGCCGTTGCCTTCACGCGCCAGAACGTGGGCTGGGAGAAGGCCGCGCAAGTCCGCCCCAGTACCGGCCAGCCCGACCAGAAGGAGTCGTATCAGATGCAGTATGGCGCCGCGATGCAGGCTGCCTGGCTGCCCGAGCGCGCGCTACCTGGGTTTCGCAGCGCTAGCCTCGCCTTCATGCGCCGGGCCCAGGGCGTCTCGGAGAAGCTCATGGTCGTGAGTCGCCGCCGGAGTCGTTTTCTTCTCTTTCTCGTAACTTGAGAGCGCTAGGAACGTCCTAGGAGTGTGCTCCGGACGCACGTTTCGAGAGCCCTGGAACTGCTCAAAAGAGCAATTACTGACCCCAGCGGTTCCGTTCCAGTGTCTCGCGCGGGGGCTCGAGCTTGACGACGACTATTTTGTCCGCGCGCACGACATCGCGCACCCCGAAATCCAAACAGTCCTGCGCCTACTACACTACTTCCCGCTCGACCCCGACGCCCCGGTCCCGGAGACCTACTGTCGCGCTGGCGCCCACGCTGATTGGGGTCTCCTGACCCTGCTGTTTCAGCGGCCTGGGGAAAATGGGCTCGAAATCTGCCCTGGCCGCGGCGCTTTCACCGAGTTCGGCCTCGGGGATACGTGGACCAAAGTCGAGCCTGTAGAGGGCGAGATCATCTGTAACATGTAAGCGCTCCTCCTTTCAACCCTAGTCTGTCCCCCCCCCCGTCCCCTGTGCTCCGAGGGAGTGAGATGCGCGCTCTCATGCTCCTTTCGCAGTGGCGATCTCCTCATGAGCTGGAGCGACGACCGTTTTAAGTCGACATTCCACCGCGTGAGAACCCCGAGGGACCCCTCCGTGGATTATTTTGGCTCTCGATATAGTATGGCCTACTTCAACCAGCCCATCAAGAGCTGCCAGATTCAAGGGCCGCTTAAGAAGTATCCCGTTGTTTCCGGCTCCGAGTTCATTCAAGCTGCAATCCAGCGCAACTATGCAGCCTTGGAAGCTAGGAAGGCACTAGACCGAAAGGCCGAAATACAGAACACGGCACAGTAAATGCCCGGGCTATGGTTTTTAGGCGCCTTAAAGGTATGGGCGTGAAAGATATGTTCTCGCTAGCATAGGAAAGACGTGGGACAAGGCTTCTCGCGATAGCTAGCTACGCGATTCGGACGCCTGGCCTCGTACGGGCGATGAGGATGGCTTTTCCCAAATTTGGGGTTCAATTGAGATACGTGGTTTTGACAACTATACAACCAAGCCGGTTACCTAAGTGATGCATCATATACAGTACATTTTTCTTCCTTTTTCCGAGGTCGATTATTTTGCACCCACTTCATAACCTATTTTCAAACAATATTATCATTTCGTCTCCGAAAATACGTCTTCTAGTGATACGGGATTGGCCCTCAGTTTCGTGTTGCGCTAGCTCTACTCCGTACCCTTGGACTTTGACTTGCCGCTCGCACTGCTCTTCACACGTCGCGCGGTAGGGCGGTTGAGGTGATCGGCAGGGATCCAGCTCTCATCATACCCCTTGTCGTTGCCGCTAGCAGTGCCTTCGCCACCAGAGAGAGGTTCCTTCTCCACCGCGGATTTGGCCTTCTTCGAAGTTCTCGGCTTCTTGGTTTGAGGGAAGAAGGCTTCGATGTAGGTCTTGTAGACAAAGTAGCAGGTACCAGCGAAGGCGCCCGACAGGAAGAGGTACAAGAAGATGCTATTGCAGGTGCGTTAGTCTTTATAATTGAAGGGGGGTTGGGACGGGGAGTAGATGAGGAAAAGCCTTACATCTGAGGATCCAAGAAGCTGGTAGGAGCCTCAACAATGCTAACGATCTCGTCAAAGACGCCGACAGAAAAGATCTGGTTGGAACTGCTCATAATGACGCCGATGAGGTGCAGTCGAACATCCTGAGGCTGCATGTCGAGGACGAAAGAGTAGGGCAGCGACTGTTTCTCGCCGGCGGGAATAGTCGCTTGGTACTGAATGGTGGACAGGTTGCGGAGGACGGCAGCGTAAGCAGGAGTGTCGGGGCCAAGTTCCTTGGGAGTCATGAGCTGGCCACCAAGGAAGGCAACCTGGATAGGTTCGTCTTCATTGTTGGTAATATCGACGACAGCCTTAGTTGGCCGGCCATTGACCAGCTTAACGCCAAAGATATCGGCGTCGGGGAAGGTGGCAACGATCTCAGCATTCAACTGGGCTTCCGGAGCGTCGGTGACGGTCTCATCGTCGGCAACAGGCGGCTAGTTAGATACAGCAGTGTGGTCAGCCCATGTTGCCGCCTATGCCACCTTAGAGAGCTCGATGCGCGCGTGGAGGGCTTGGTTGGTATGAAGGGCCTCAGACTTACCACATCGGCGTCCTGAGCGAAGACAGAGATAACGCGAAGCGCAAGGGCTGCGAGGACGGAGTAACGGACAGCGACCATTATGGCGGTAATTGGGCCGAGACAGAAGAGAGAACCCGGGGGGGAATGGGCGGCAGAGAAAGAATGACTACCTGGGTAGGCGTTAGGGGGTTTGGGGGAGAGGAGGAGATGCGGAGAGAGGTCCAATTGACTGGAAGCGAAGCTCTCGAAAAGTTGTGTGCTCTGTGCTCAAGGTCGACGTTGCTGCTTCCCGCTGCTGCAATCTGGTCAGAAATCTGGTCGATACTAAATGAGGACTTAACCCACGCTAGATACAGTGCACGTGGGTACTAGGTACTTCCTGCAATAGGCACAGCGTCCCAATGATGGCGGTGGTAAACTTAGGTACGGAAGTACTTACACATGTAGAGCAAGGATTCAGATTGACGGGGAAGTTGGAGGGCTCGTGGAGCCAATAGCAGATCGAGCTCACCTGCAACCCTAGGTAAGTATTACTTACCCAAGTTTCACTTTGGCTGCCAAAGCCACGCACCTGTGGCGGTGCGCAGAGTCAACTCATATCTATTGTGCTCATGAAATACATCGCCGTTGGAAAAGAGTCAATTGCCACAATATGGCCACCGTATTCCTAGGCCCAGCACTTTACTGTTATGCCTAATCACGGTTGGCCGAGCCACTGAGTCTAGGAATGATCAGAAGTACGAGGAAGACCTTCACCATGCAAGTTCTGGTGATGTTGCCTTTATTCCGATGGCTTCAAAAGCGATCGTGTAGCCCGGAGTATCCTGTAAATTGTGCTGCAACTGTCGTACTACCCTGCCCTGGTGGTCCTAGCAAAATTGAGATCCCGAAGCCCTTACTATTGTCCATGAGCCCCCACGTTGTCATCTCGGACGTTCGTGCACGCCATGGTTTTTAACCGGGTTGGCTACCATCTATAGGGACATTCTTTTAAAAAGGAACAGAGATGAGCGGGAGAAGCTTGACATCCAGATGCATAGATAATCCTTGCTGTCTGACGAGGCATGTCCTTGCCCTAATCACTTAGTCTTCCAATAAGTTAAGCGACTTGTGCCTAGACAATGAGAGATTGCTGATCGCATTAGTTGTGAAAGCCCCAGAAGCTTGGGAGATTCCTGTTCATAACCAAGCTGTAGCCTTAAAAAGTAATTAATCAACTTATAAAACATTTACTTCAAACAATGTATGCTCTGTGATTTACGTAGTTTGATTTGAACAGAACGCAGAATCTTTAGGTAAGTATTAAGACATGAAGTTAAATAGTAGTAGTTGTATTTAATGCTAGGGAGCCCTTATGTTATAAAAAACTTTAAACCTTTTAAAGGGTATTAAGGGTGTACTATAGCTTAAAAAACTATTATGCTATTTATATAAAAAGTAATTTATTTAGCAACTTTTAATTATTATTAATATGCTTTTTTAAAAGCTTTTTATTGCTTTTTTTTTTTTAAATAAAAAAATATTTATATTTAAGTTTTTTTAACTATTTATTTTATTATAAATATTATAAAAATTATTTTAGTTTTATAGCTTATTAGTTTTTTATAAAATTAGCTATTAAATATTATAATATATAATATTAAATTAAATAAAAATAAATAAAAAAAATTAATAAATATATTAATAAAAAATATAATTATATTATTTTTT